>NW_023608195.1:0-32297 GCF_013339725.1 Rhipicephalus microplus | reverse complement strand
AAAGGACGGACAAATACCGGACAGTTGGCGACAAAGTAGAATGAACTTAATCTATAAAGGCAAGGGAGAAAAGGACAAGATTCGCTCGTATAGACCACTAACCATTACATCGGTACTATACAGGTTGGCGATGCAAGCAGTAAAAATGAAAATAGAAACATGGGCCGAACATAACGATATTTTGGGAGAACTTCAGAACGGATTTCGAGTAGACAGGTGGTTAGACGATAACCTGTTTGTTCTCACTCAGTGTATAGAAATATCTAAATAGAGAATAGGCCCTTGTACGTGGCTTTTCTAGACATCACTGGGGCATACGACAACGTTAATCAGGAAATTTTGTGGGATATATTGAAAGGAATGGGCATGGGCGACGACTGTATACAGCTTTTGAGGGAGATATACCGAGAAAATACAGTTTGCATAGAGTGGGAAGGAATTCGTAGCAAAAAGAACGTTGAGGTTAGCAGGGGTCTGAGACAGGGATGTCCTTTGTCCCCGCTGTTATTCATGCTCATCTACAGTACTGCACCGTGACGTCAGAACATTTATTTAGCGCATCGACTACGAGTAAGAGATTTTATGTAGTTCAATTTAAATTGCTACGACGCGAAAATACTGGCGATAGAAGTAAATTCAGATAGTACAAAATTCACAATATGGCACTTATCGCTGGAAAATGCTGTAACAAACACGCCGTATAGTCTCGCACACAAACCACTCCTACAAAATAGCTCCAAATTGAAACTGGCAGTGACAAAGGACAAAAAACAGAAGGCAAGCCGGAAACATACTGCTTTCAAGCGATAGAAAATGTCTTGAAAAAAGGCACTATCAGTACGCAGATAATGGTAGAGCAGTGAAGTTGAGAGGTTCAAAAAACAGACAATTAGAGATTAAAAAAGTCACAGCTTTTCTGCAAAGGTGAAGCGATGAACAAGATAGGAACAAATTGGAAGGTCACCCGCAGAAGGGACAGCAGGTCGAAACGTGCCCCGCGTTTTTCATGCACAAATAACGCACGAAACGTACTCACGGGTACGAATCAACGCAAATAAGCGTCTCAGTTGTTACTTCGCTGTGTCTGAAAAGCGCGCTCTTTTCGCGAACCGACACTGTATCAACGATTGCAGTGGCCTTTGTGCACCCGATACTACAACATAACTGTTCTGATGAAAGCTAAAGGCCAGCCAAGACGTACGATCCTCCCCACCGCGAGATAGAGTGTCGAGTGAGCATTCAGGGGCCTTACTTCCACCCCCTTTTCCTCTACGAGGCAAAGTACGCGTGGCAGATGAGAGCACGAACCGCCGCGTGCTCAATGCGCCATCTTGCTGGTAATGCCTAAACATAATAGTTCCTCCACGAGATGCCCGTCAGCAGCTGTATGTGGGAGATATAAATAGCTTGCCGTTTGAATTTCGAAGGACGGGCTGCTCCGTCGCTCAGTGGTTAGCACCTCGATTCACGTTTCAGAAGTTCAAAGTTCAATCCCGGCGCTGTAGTCTTTTTCTGGATTTTTTCTTGCCTTTCTTATTTATCATAACTACACATATACAGTGAGTGACAGCGAAGCTGACGACGACGTCGACATCAGCGGTGAAATTTCAACCGAGAGGGTTCACAAAATTGCTATCCCATTAAAAGCCTCCCATGCTCGCACACAGCTCGTCGCGATGCGCCAACATGCGCATATCTCCCGCGCGTACTTTCCCCATGCATGGGGGCGGAGGTGGGGTGTAGGTGCTCTGGCGCCCACACCCATCTTTTGGAAGGGAGAATCGTGTGCCTCGGCCTTTCACCAGAATGATTGTGTTAGTTGCCTGGGCCATAGGGTCAACTTCGCGCGCTCTTTTCGCTTGCGAAAAGAGCGCGCTTTTCAAACACAGCGAAGTAACAACTTGTACAGTCGTTAGTTCGCACTCATATATGTGCCTGTGATTAAACTTCGTGTGTCGTCTTTCTTTAATTAGTGCGTTAAGTATCGATTTGTTGACGTTGCTAGCTCTCATTTGGTTTGTGTTGTTTTCGTGCGTCATTTGTGCGTGAGCAGCGCGCTGCACGCTTCGATCTACGAGCCGTTTCCAGTGTTACATTCGAAGTTATTGCTATTGCAATCTGTGCATCACCCAAGCGGCGAAAATGTTACTTTTCTTAGTAAGTGCATGTGGCACTCATGTCCCTCGACTTTGTTTTAAATATTTGTTCTAGCTTTCCGTTTATCTATTTATATTGCTCTAATAATTTAGACATCAATTTGACTTTCACATAGTTTATGAAAGGCCTTGCTCTTACGTGAAATGCTTCTTGCTTTTTATCACTTGCGAAAGCCGAATAAATTACTGTACAGAAAGTGGGTAGGAAATTTAGGAATATTCTATAACGTTAAATTTTCGATTATTTTCAACAAAGTTCAATATAGGGGTATGGAAATCCGTCAATTTCGAAATACGCTAAAAGGTAGATGTCACACATGTCCCGTTTATTAGGGAGGCTATCGCCGGGCTAATTCCAAGAGCCGAAGTATCGGCCCCCCGAACCGCACCACGAAAGTGTGGACAAATTAGAAGTGGTCCTTATTGGCGCGCCAGCAGACGCCGGCTGTGGCCCAAAGAACAAGTCAGAGCCGAGAGTTGATAAACAAACCAAATTATATTCTCAATAATGGCAGATCGACAACAATACACAAGTTTGCACACTCCACAAAAGATGAGGACAATATGTCACCAATCAAACAACGTACTACACAGTACAATTAGCCACACTCTAAACAACGGACACAGACAACAATACACACTACAATGCAGTCGCATGCATTGAACAACCAAGACACTTAAAGACTAAAGAGATAGAAAACCTATTCAGTCCAAAGTCCTTGGAACAAAAGTCTGAATGATACTCTTCCGAGAATCACTCACTCAAAGTCCAGCGTTGTTGCTGTTCCGCTGCCCCGAAGTTTCTCTTCCAGGAAACCTCGCGTCTTGAATTGGCCACTCTCCAAGCTTCAAACTTCTTCGCCGGAAACACGCCGGCTTCACACACGCAGCTGTTGCCACGCGTCTTCGCTCGATAGCGGTAAACACACGCTCTTGCCTGTAGCTCGAGCCTTCACCCCTCAGGTGGAAATCCTCTTCATCTCCTGCTTCGTCCCTACGGACAAAACCTTCGCCGACTACACGGCGGAATCCCTACGCACTCTGGCGCTTCTTCCGTCTTCTCCTGATCTCTCGTCTCCGCTGTTCGGTTAAATACCTTCCGCGCGACATTCCAGAAAGTTCTCCTCATTTCGTCGGCGCCACGGATGTGGTCGGCGCGATGCGCAGCGGAGGCTGGGGAGAGGCGCGAGACTGTACGGGGGCCGTCCCCGACAGATGACTCATCTCGGCATACACGCCCCTTTCCTTCTGGAAATTTCTAGCGCTTGCCCGGCCGCCGCTGTGGGGTGAGGAGGTTCAATCGGCGAAGCCACGCTTCCGAGAGGAGAGGCGTCGCGCGCCCGGGAGCCTTGGATGCTTGTTTTCGCTTTTCGTTTTTTTTTTTCGTTGACCTCGCCGCGTCTCTCTGGGCGCGTTATCGCAAGAATTTGGCGCGCGCCCGTTTTTTAGCGCTCGTTCTGTGACAGTAGAAAACACATCAAGAAAATTCATTACAAAGGCCTACATATGAGCCTACACTGCTTGGCGAGAATACTGACCTTATATAGTGCATCTTTATTGTATGCATTGTTTTCCGCCATAAACACAGATAATTTGAGAAAAGAAATGTTCAGAAAACTACCAAAAAAGAAAATAAAAATCTACTTTGGCACAAAATAAATAATTAAAATTCAAATGCTTAGTGATATTGCTTAGTATCTGCAAAAATACTGGGTCAGCTCTTTACAGTGATCTTTCTGGCGAAGTTTGCCTATTGAAGTGGGGCTAGGCTTTGTACTTTTCTTCATAGGTTTGTAAATTTTCAAGTAATTATTTTTGAGCTTTTATTATGTATACCATGAGAGGATAATATTTCAACCTGAATGGCATGAACATGTCCCGTATAATTATCAGTGAAAAGTTTCGTAGGTATTCAAACACCTGAAAAATATATTATTTCTGTATGCTATACGTAGAACGAATAACATATATGAAAAGATGCATCCCATTTTTCGAAGAGGCTGCCACCGCCTGCGTCTTCAAAGGTTTCAGGATCTCATGATGCAGCTACAATAATCACGTAAGTCCCACACTTCGCATTTCTGTGAGCGTATTTTTTGCTTTGGTGTATTTTCAACAACAGGAAATCGAATGCCCTGGCTGCGATGCCATCGCGGTGATAGTTTTTTTCACAGTGATATTCAGCAACGTTTATTAAACTATAGAATAATGAAGACACCAAGGTTAACTAGAAAGCATATAGCTTCCTAAACTACACCGACTCAAGCGAGAACAGGCTTAATAGAGAAAAAGAAACGTGTACGGAAAGATACTAAAATGATTGATGCCCCTCATACAACACTGTTCTCCGCACAATATTTTTTGAATCCGGGTCATCGTTAAAGTTTTTTTCGTGTCGGTGGCCTTTTGTACTGTTAAAGCAAATGGAGGACACTTGATTTGCGGCGTTTAGTGGCGACCAGAGTGGCATCATTCGTCTCAGAAGGTACCGGTTTATCTGAACATGGTTGGCTAACATGAAGTATTCAAAGCGGTTGTCTTTTTCTTTGTGAATTTTGTCGTTGCATATGGAGCTAGCGATGAATAAGACAAAAGCATCACTCAGCTTTATTTGTGATTTTATAGGTTTTTGAATCACATTACTTATTTGTTTTACTTTTGCTGAATTTAGGTTCAATTTTTTTATTCGAGTAACTTTCAGTGCAGCTTAGGTCGACACACCGACGAAGGAAAGGAGAAAGAAAAAAGCAAGCAACTCTTAGTTGTCTACATTATGCTGCAACGTACATCTCACTCATTCAATTTTTTACCCAGGCTAGTTAGGCTTTGCGCGGTAAAGGTTACCTGGCCAGTTTGTAACTTCATTCAAAAAGCACGCATTTCTTCAAAAAGTACGTATTTCTTGCGGCTACATAGCCATAAAGAATGACGCCATGGTCTCTGTCTGTATGTCGGGGTCGTTTAGAACCCCAAAGCATTCTTTTTTCTTCTCGGTCAGGGACGTGCTCTTTTATACTTATGGAGTTCACTACTTTCACCTTGACCTTCTAGTCTCATATTCTTCTCTCTCCCTCCAAATGATTATATTTCTGCCGCATGTCGATATGGAATCTGGACAGCACTATGTCATTCTATGCTTCAACGATGATATATCTGGCTGTTCAACAAACAAAAAAATGCAATAAATGTAAGAACACTTTGATTATGACCTTAGTGGTCTTCCATCACTGGGAAATGCTTCCGTTCCAAGCGCTGTCGTGGAACTGTGGGAACGTATTTAAAGGCCATGTTTACTGTGCAACTGATGTAGAGTCCAGTTCTCGATACTGTCACGAAAAACTCGTAGGCACGATTCCAGTTGTTAATACTTCTTCAGGCGCTTCAGCAATCCAACACCACTAATCAAGCGCTGTCGTGGAACTGTGGGAACGTATTTAAAGGCCATGTTTACTGTGCAACTGATGTTGAGTCCAGTTCTCGATACTGTCACGAAAAACTCGTAGGCACGATTCCAGTTGTTAATACTTCTTCAGGCGCTTCCTAAACTCTGTAGTTGTAGCAATCCAACACCACTAATGAAGTGCCATCTTTTACCGTACTTCCTAGACTTCTAGATGTGAGAACATCTAAGGGTGCCACGTTATTTCAGGATGCAGACTCGTGTCTCATCGAGATAAGTACTTCCTTAGCCAATTTATTGTTTTGAATTTCATGCAGTTGTTACACTTGCAATCACTACTATCAATTATGCTCGCCACATCTGTGGAAACCATTGGTAGCATTGAACACCGCTTCTCTTTCGTCGGCACTCAAAGTAAAATATGAAAACAATATGAAAATTTAAAGAAGCTCGACGATGTGTTGTGAAACAGCTGTAAACTTGCCTTTAGCAAAGGCAGGTTATTGCAAGGAGCTCGTTACAGCTATAAAACTGAATAAAATAGCGATTAGGAAGTGTTGCTTGTACATATCAAGAGGATCGTGTGAGTCACTGTATATTCGCGAAGTGTCTTCGTTAGGTGAAAAGGATTCTAGCTTTCTTGCTATTCTAGCAGTGAGGTAAGCGTGGTTAAGCTGAGTGCCGTTTTAGGTACAGTATTGTGTAGAATAACTGAGAGTATTTTGGTATGAGTACTTCAACAACATAGTACTTTTAGCATTACATTATCACAAGCAAGATAAGCCCTTTGTTGTTTCATATCGTTGCTTTTTTGACTCGGATTCATCATCGCCTATTATTTAAGTACTGCGTCCTCCTGCCGAACTGTTTATGACGCTCTTCAAAGTCACTCCAAAGTTTGTTTTATACTTTTGCCTCACCGTTCACAATTTTTTTTCCTCCCCGCCGTTTTTTCAACATCAACATTGCCTTTTGTTATCGCTTTCGAAAACGACAGTGCCAGCATTGTTATGTTTTTCTTCATGTATATGATCTCGCATACGATGAGCTGTAGAAACTGCTTCTTGGTCATCACAATAGCTGCGAGCTCTCATCCTCCATCATTCTCCTTTTTAACGTCGGCCATAGATTGCGTGTTTAACGAAACGGCATTAACCAAGACCACACGGGTTTTACACCATAAGCTAAACGCCGTGCACAAAGGCACCCTAATGGGGCTGTCTAAATAAAACTCAAAACAAAATGATAGCAGCCCCAATATCATACCTTATTTTTCAACCGCGAAGCCATCACAATCTCGCCGCTCCCCAATTGCAGCAGCCCTCTCATTTTCGTTGCTTTCGTGAGCACCGTATAATTAGTCGTTTTGCGCGGTTCCCACCAAGGTTCGTTTTCTTTTCGCCTTTCTGAATATGCATTCTGCGGGACCTCGCAGCTGGCGCTGTGCTAACGGCCAATATTGGCCGGTGCGTAAGGACAGTACTCGTAAAGCAGTCGTAAGCAGTCTATACCGCCAAAGCACCACATCCGGTGGTCGCTGTTTCACGCAAGCGCACTTCAATTAAGCAGCGCTTCTCCCAAGGCCGCTGCTTTTGCGAATGAGCTGAACAGAACACGCGGGTACAATATATCGCACGTGAGGCGGCCTCTTCGTGATTTTGCCGGCCCACCAGGCACGTGCAGAACGCATTCCATTGCAAACGACACCCGGCGACATATTGGCACTTCGGCCGACAAGGCCTCACAAAAACTGTCAATAGCACTCGCAATTGTAGCACACTGTCTGGCCTTCCTGCACTGCGTATACTGCGAAATGTGTTTGGACGAATGGCTGGTTGCAGCGGCACGCAGGGTATTGATAACAAAGTTGTGAATGTGAAGCGATCCTGTGCATTTAATAACAATAGAGTTTTCTGTTATGTCACCAGTACATATCACAACAGAAAATATATCCGCAAGTGTACCGCTTCCTATTCAATGAAGCAAACTATAGATGCATGGTATAACTATCATTTAAAGCGCACGAAAAAAACAGACATAAAGAGAGGACAAGCGCTTTAGCATATAGCGCTTTCATCCGACTCTCTACCCCTCATACTGCCCCTTCTATGGATCCGTACCGACGGTGTACCACTCCATGTGGGAATGCTCTGCCCCACAGGGCGTTCCTCCCATTCCCAATCCCACCCGTTTCTCTTGGGAGTCTGCACTGCTCAGCTTACGCCGGCAGGAACAGCAGCAGCTGGTCCAGCGGGTTCGCAGGGTCGCGCAAGGCAATGGAGCCCTGGACTGAGGGCCCCACCCAAAGAAGGCTCCGCGTGCATGTGTTATTAATAAATGTTTCTTCTCTCTCTCTCTCTCTATCTCTCTCTCTCTCTCTCTCTGCGTATATAAACGACAAATTCAAAATATTGGATAGCCCCGCCACGGTGGTCTAGTGGCTAAGGTACTCGGCTGCTGACCCGCAGGGTGCGGGCTCGAATCCCGGCTGGGGCGGCTGCATTTCCGATGGAGGCGGAAATGTTGTAGGCCCGTGTGCTCAGATTTGGGTGCACGTTAAAGAACCCCAGGTGGTCTAAATTTCCGGAGCCCTCCACTACGGCGTCTCTCATAATCCTATAGTGGTTTCGGGACGTTAAACCCCACATATCAATCAATTAATTAATCAATCAATCAAAATATTGGATACCTGAATCACTTTTAGGATGAAGAAAATAAAGCCTTTCTCGTGTTTCAGGTGTGGAGTAGTGGGCAGCGTGTCTGACTCAGAATACGTGATGTGTTAAGGGCGTAGGTTGGTCTCCGGCTCCATCAGTTTTTTCTATTTTCTTTTTCTTTTTTCACTGCGTGCGTGTTTCCGCCTTAATTACGATGTGCGCATGACCACAACTTCTAAACACAATTTAAAGGCTAGATTTCGACCGATAATGGCTGTCCCAGTGTGCAGCGCCAGCATGCCTCGTGCAGCGTGGCACTGTCCCAGTGTCAGCCCCACCCTGGACACTGGTCCAGTAATCAGGTATGGAGCTGGGCCAGTGCCACTGGTTTTTGCAATAGGGTGCTGTCTTTCGCGACGCATGATATACTTCAATAAGCTTTAAGTTAAGTATTTCGAGTGAGTTACTGGGCTAAACTGTTTGACACAGTAAGAATGTTTATACAGAATGATCACAATAATTCTAATAAAAGTAGTAATATAATATAAACGAGTAGTATGTTCCCAACAAGGGGAGCTTTTGCTCAAGCTCTTTGCTTTGACGTACCTGCGCGCCTACTCAAAAATATTTTTATGCTAGCATTTCTAAAACAAATGGTCACTTCTCTATTCATTCGTGTTGATTGTATTTTTTTTTACTTTCACAGTGCCTCAAGCGCTCTTTGAGTCTTGATTGTCGACCTATTCTTAGGAGACCTGGTTGGACCACACGAATGAAAACACTTTAAAGAAATGTGAATTCAGCCACTGTCTTGTTCTGAATGTACCGTTTGTCGTTTCCATGTTGAAGAATAAAACATTACACCTTGAATAGCCACAGACCCAAGTAAGAGCTCTTGCATGTTAACATTATAATTATATAATGGTGCATAGAAAAGGCCAGTTGATCCGGAGTGTCTCTTTTACAGTCCCTTGCAGGCATTTTAAATGCGAAGCATTTCTTTGTGAACTTAGGCGACTTTGAACGTATCTATCTATCTATCTATCTATCTATCTATCTATCTATCTATCTATCTATCTATCTATCTATCTATCTATCTATCTATCTATCTATCTATCTGTTTATCTATCTATCTATCTATCTATCTATCTATCTATCTATCTATCTATCTATCTATCTATCTATCTATCTATCTATCTAGCCGCTTACGTTTGGATGCTCTAGTTGTCATCCCCTTATTTTGGCGTAAACCAAACTTAGCACGGTAGGGTACGATAGTTTGACGAATATGATGCACTGGTCAAGTCTTGAATAATGTCACAAACCCGTCGCGTACGTCGTCAAACACTTCCCGCCAGACAATGTCACATACGCACGGGCGAGTATTTACCCATGTGCATTGGCACATGGGTAATTTTAGAGCGCGAGTGGTAAGCAGTACCCCGAATCGGTAGCTTCGATTCAACGAAGGCATAGAATAATGATCAGTGTTAAGAAAAACCTTAAATAGGCAGCGTTGACCCCCCGACGAATGAAAATATGTTTCAGGGTCCCAGCAGGAATCAAACCCAAGCATTCTTCGTGGCAGTCAAGCATTCTATCACAGAGCTACGCCAATTCTCGGAACTTATTTTCAAATTGACGCTAATCTTTGCGGAACGTTAATAGTCGTTGCAGTGCTGCCTTCGCGAATTTATAAACATTACATATTTACTTCTTTGATACAACCATGACGTCGGGTTAACGTACATTTTGGTTAGATACCATGCGCTGAAGTTAAGATTTGTAGCAGTCTCCAGAACCTGCATCTTCGCGAGCATCAGCGCTACATATCAGCTTCTGGTGTTGCTAATACGCATGTTCCAGTGGACATCCTTGCACAACTGGTTATATAAACATCTTCAATTATTCAAGACATTTCAGTGCGTGCAACATTTTTAAATGTAATTAACGTCACTTCACGGCGTGTACCTCAATTAAAAAATTGCGACATGATCACCTTTTCTCCGCATGCTTCGCATAATGTCGATTCTCAGGTTCGTAGGATCTGCCAACTTTTTTTATGACAGCCCCAAAGTACGAATTCTATCTATCTATCTATCTATCTATCTATCTATCTATCTATCTATCTATCTATCTATCTATCTATCTATCTATCTATCTATCTATCTATCTATGTCTCGGTGCTCTCATGATCACCCCCTTAACTTTGAATGAACCAAAATTATTACTGCCGTGTAAAATACTTTGACAAATGCCACTCGCTGGCCATGACATGATAAATGTCACTATCTTGTCCCCTACGTCGTCAATCACCTTTGACACCAGTAGGATGCTGAAGCGAACTGTCCGACCACGCTAGTGCCTTTATTTAAATCCCCTACCTTCCCCTTCCAGCTTTATGCCGTATATACAGTTGTTTCACTCATTCAAAAAAGAGTAGCCCGTACCAGAAGGTGGGTATGCACATACCGAAGCCCCTACAATGCTTCAGATGCTTCAAGATGGGACATGTGAAAGGAGTATGTATCAGCAATGTCGTGTGTCCGCGGTGTGCCGAACCTCATTCAGAAGACACCTGCCACGCAACTGCGTTCAAATGCTCCGATTGCCACGGCGCTCATAAAGCGTCGTCTAAAGATTGCCCACGAGTGAGAAATGAACGCGCGGTGCTGAAACGCATGGTGCGCGACAATTCAACACTCAGGGAAGCCGCTGCTACTGTCAGGCGACGTCGGCGTCACCACAGAAGATCATCACGCAACGTGACATTTGCCGATAGAGACCCGTCATCTCAAGCAAGAAGACCTGGCCCCCCATCGTCAAGCTGTATGAATACGGATACAACAAAAACAAAATCAGGGTCGAGACTCCCACCTTGTGAAGAGTGGCCATCACTTCCACGAACACAGCCTGTTTCAGAGGTGCATCGATCCCCGCCAACCTCGATGCCATCACGAACCACTGAAGAAAAGACAACTGAGGATCGCCAGGTCATCAACATGTTGCAGACCCTTATGAGCGCTATGCGCATGCTCCTAAGCAGCATGAACACGCCATCAGCACAGAGCACACTCCAAGTGCTGGACGCTTTGAGTCCGGTGCTTGCAGCTCTAAGGAAAAACGATGGCCCGCAACATGTTATCCTTTCGAGAGGAGGTCAAGAACGCATATGTCCTTCAGTAGAATGCCAGAGGGCTCAGGGCGCGTATGCCCGAGTTCCGGCAATATCTATTCACGAACCAGTTCTCCATAATTGTGATCTGTGAACCGAACCTGTCAGCTCAGATGAGACTGTCTGGATATGAGTGCTTTATGTCTTCTACCCACGGAGAGCGCAGCAAGGTCGTTGTGTTCATCCGGCACGACTTAACTTATGTTCATCACCCTGTACCCCCTGACGAAGAAAACCAGTACGTTTGCCTAACAGTAAAAAACAAGAAGACCACATTCACCATCATCGGAGCCTACTTACATTCATTAAGTCGTCTAGACCGTGAGCGCTTGCGCGGAATTTTGAATTCAACTTTCCAGCCATGGGTGATAACTGGTGACTTCAATGCCCACCACTACTTATGGAGAAGCTCCAGGGTCAACACTAGAGGTAGACAGTTAGTGTCTTTTGCTTCTGAATGTGAACTTATCCACGTGAATGACGGCAGCCCTACTTATTGGCGCGGATCGGCCTATAGCAGTTGCCTGGACCTCACTTTTGTCTCACGCTCGTTCACACGTAGAGTGCACTGGTTTTCGGATTTGGAAACAAGGGGTAGTGACCACATCCCAACATACCTGAAGATTTACGGCTTTCCAAGTCTCAAGTCCTCCAGAGCCGTCCAGTGCACCGATTGGCAAAAATACAAGTTAATCATGGAAGACTATGTTGGCGCCTCACCTTTCATCCTAGAGGACGCGATAAAGAGGGCCCTACAGTCAACGACGAGTTCGCTTCTGGTGAGCTCATCTCGCACTGATATGGACATTGATCTCGAGAAACTCCGAGCGATTCGTCGTCGTGCGGAACGATGTTATAGACGCACGAGGTCACTTGATGATCTGAGAGTGGCCAGACGCGCACAAAAGAAAATACAGCGTCACATGGACAAGTTGGACAAGCAACGATGCGTATCTTTTTGCGAGTCTTTGGATCCCAGAAAGCCTCTGTCACTAATCTGGAGAACTGTCCGGGGTCTTCATACAACCATTACTCAGCGCTACCCATTAAAAGCTCTGGCACTTCACTTACGCTGCGAAGAGATTGATGTCGCAGATTATTTCTGTCAAAAGATTGCCTGCGGCTCAGATTCAACTAGGACAAAGACGCCCGACTTTTCTGTATCCTCACGTGATACCCGAATAGAGATTTTGTTTTCAATGGACAAACTAAAGACTGCGCTTGCTTTGTGTAGACGTTCTTCAGCGCCAGGACCTGACGGCATCACTTACCGCGCTCTGTGCACCTAGGACATCAAGCTCGGCAGGCACTCTTGGAGCTGTACAACGACTCCTGGCAAACTGGCATGGTTCCACAGGAATGGAAGTCAAGTCGCCTGATTCCACTTCTCAAAGCCGGCAAGTCACCTTTGGACATTTCCACTTACCGCCCGATCGCCCTCGCGAGCTGTGTGGGAAAACTTATGGAAAGGATGACTTTAACGCGTCTGGAATGGTACCTTGAGTTCTACGAAATATATTCAGATGCCATGTCCGGGTTCCGACGAGGCCGCTCGTTTATTGACTATGTAGTTGACTTGGTGACATATGTAGAACTCCAGAAGGCCTGCCAACGGTTATATGCTGCTCTGTTTCTTGACGTTAAAGGGGCATACGACAATGTCAACCAGGAAGCCATTCTCAGCGCACAAGAAGGAGTGGGACTCGGTGGCAGGATATATACGTGGGTTCAGAGCTACCTACAAAAGAGATCTTTTCACGTGCAGACAGAAAATGGCCCGACACCCGAGTATTACTGCAGCCGAGGAGTCCCGCAAGGCGGAGTGCTAAGCCCGACGCTGTTCAACCTAACACTCATTGAACTAGTTGGCAAGCAACCAAGCAGTGTACGACTTTCCATTTATGCTGATGACATCTGTGTGTGGACATCAGGTGTGACTCGACTTCAACTTCGTGCTCGACTTCAGAAGGCAGCATCAGTGACATCGTACCACTTACGCAAACATGGGCTTGAAATCGCTTGTGAGAAGTGTGCAGTCGTGGCTTTCACCAGAAAACCAATGTCCGCTTACGGCATATCAATTAACGGGCAGTTGGTGTCATGCAGCCGGAGTCACAGGTTCTTGGGAGTCGTGATCGACCGAAACCTGTATTGGACACCCCACGTAAACTACGTGAAAAAGCGGCTGACTGCCATTTGTCACTTATTCAGGTTTCTTGCTGGGAAAAGTTGGGGAATGTCTGTCGAGTCTATGTTACAGCTGTACAAGGTATTATTTACTGGATTCCTGCGGTATAGCCTACCTGTTATATCTAACACGTGCAAAACAAACCTGCGCACAATCCAAAATATTCAAGCCCAAGCGCTTAGGATATGCCTTGGTTTACCTCGCTGCGCATCGACAGCTGAAACAATTGCCATTGCACAGGACTACTCAATCATGACGCACATCACCATTGAAACGATGCGTACGTACCTCAGGCAACATGCTAGGAATCCTTCCCACCACTTGGCAACCCTCGCTACTGAGAGGCCCCGCACGAAATTTAGTGCAATTGTCTGTGCTCATCGTGCGTCGTTTACGTCAGGTTTTACGCCTGCTGAAAAACTGGTGTATCCTCTGTGGTGCCTGACACTTCCACAAGTACGTGTTTAAATTTTATAAATACAGAAAAAATCAAATTTGCCTTCATCAGCCCTAAAACAATTGAGCTTGAGCCATCTGCACGAAATGTACAATAACCACGCGCACATATACACCGATGGTTCAACCAAAGCGTCTGGTTCTGGTGGTGTGGTGGTGATTCCAGATAGAGGAATCACTCTGCGAATCAAACTGTCACATGTCACTACGTCCACAGCGGCAGAACTTGCGGCTTTGCGTGGTGCCCTAGAGTACATCAAATCCCAAAGACCGAGTAAGTGGGCTGTGTTTTCCGACTAAAAACCAGCCCTACGGAGCATGCAGTCAGTCCTTCGACGAGGTTGCCATGAACAATTAACTTACGAAGTTGTCAAGCTTGTTCACCACGTCACAGAAACAGGCCACGAGGTCAAGTTTCAGTGGCTTCCTGGCCACTGTGGGATCAGTGGCAATGATTCCGCAGACAACGCGGCTCGCACATCGCCCCAAGAAGAACACAGCCTTCCAATTCCTTTGTCAAGAACTGACGCTGCAAAGCAACTTCGTCACCTGGTACGTAGTCTGAGTCTGCAGGAGTGGAACACCCCAAGCATAAGACATACGAGACTATACCAAATAAACCCTTGACTGGAACTTCGACCTCCATCCGGACTTCATCAACGTGAAGCTTCACTTCTTTGTCGCCTTTGGTTGGGGGTTGCCTTCACAAAAGCATATAGAACCCTCATCGGATTGACCGACAATGCGGAATGCGACGTCTGCTGCACCAAAGAAGACATCGACCATTTGATATGCCATTGCCCTCGATTTGCCTCTGAAAGACGGAAGCTTTCGGACGCATTGCGACAATTGAACGATCGGCCACTCTCTGTGCTGAGGCTACTGGAACACCGTCATCGCCTTTCGTCGGCTCAAAAAGCAGTCAAAGCTGTCTTGTGCTTTTGAGGACTACAGGCCTATGTGACCACCTTTAACTTTTGTGTAGTGCCATCGCTGCATACGCGCCAGCCGATTGACTGACAATCCTCCTTTTTCTCTCAATCTCTCTCTCTCTTTTTCTTCTCTTTCCTCTCTCTCTCTCTCATCTTTATGCCCCCTTCCTATTCTCCCAGCGTAGGGTAGCAAACCAGGCATGTGCCTGGTTAACCTCCCTGCCTTCCCTCTTGTTGTTTATCCCCACCCCCCGCACCACAGAATTTCGACAGTTTATGTCTACTCATGAACGGCGAGAACGCACATGGCTAATTTAAGCGCTTGACCGTTTAAAAAAAGTGGACATCAGCAGCGTTGACCAGACGAGTGAAAAAGAAATGAATGTCATTTCCCCAGCAGAAATCGAACTCCAGACTTCTGAGTGGCAATAAAGTATTCTACCACTAAGACACGCCAGGGGCCGGAAATATTTTTCAAATAAACCTCAATGGCTATCCACTTTTGTAAGCATTCCATAGGTAGTGCCATGACACAGCCGTCACGTTGGGTTGATATTATTTGTAGTCAGGTGTCATTCGTTTAACTTTACTTTTATAGCAGTGCCCCTGTTTACGATAGTCGTCAGCAGGAGCGCTTTAATATCAGCTCACCACTTCTGGTATTGCTAATATTCATGCTGCCGTTGGCATTGTTACGCAAGCATAAGCAACTGGTGATATAAAACGTATATGGCTTTTTAATGTGTCTGTGTACTTTCATTTGTGCGTATTTATCACAACTTTGTGAGGTTTCGCTCAATTGTAGGTTTTGACACAGTCAACTTGCACGCGCATGCTTCTCATAACATCCATTCACAAGGTACAGAGGAATCTGTCAAATCTGTTTCTTAGTTTTCAGTAAACTTCTCAAGTTTTCTGAAAACTACAAAAGTGTGACGCTTTAGACGCCGTCAAACAATGCTTAGAGGGACGAACGTGCGCTCTCGCTCTCACTACACATTGCAGTCTTTTAAATCATATAGGGTGGCCTGTTTCAGTGAAGACGTGAGTAATTGTTTCATAAAGCCTTCATAATTAGGCAGGTAAAAATAGAGTAACCCTGCCGCAAGCACTATTTTTCATAATAACAGTCTTTAGCGTAAGCTTATCGAAAGAACATAAAGCCTATAAGAAAGCCTCATGCATGACTGATCTCTTTCGCGCAGTGATAGAAAGATTTTCAATGCAAATGACTTGCATGAGAACACTGCTTGGATGTGTGATTCGGTCATTAAGGATTAACGCACCTGAAGTAGTCAATTTTGCAGATATTTTCTTTAGCCGCAGAAAAGTTTACAGAGACGCAAAACGAGCCTAATAACTTTAAAGTGCCGAATATCTCTATTCTCTTTCCGACCCTTTTTCCACCCCCGTAGAGGGTAGCAAACCAGTTCTTCTAGGTTGACCTCCCTGTCTCTTCCTTTTATTTCTTTCTCTCTTAGCGTTCGAGTCAGCAACGATGAGCGTAAGCCCTTTAGGTCAGGCAGCTGAGCAATAATTCCCTCCTTCCTTTGGTTGTAGAGATTGGCCCACGCTTTGTTAGCCTACTTCCTCCAGCGCTTTGAATTGCGGAGCGTACCAGTAGCGATAAAAACTCGTCAAGAGCACACGCGTGTCAGTGTTAGGATTTTTCGAAGACATCTGTGTCCCTCAACTACCCAAGCGAAAGTGTCAAAGAAAAGTATACTGACAAAATCTGCATGATTTACTGCATAAGAACGTGTTAGGCAACATTATTCAGACAGTGTTTTGTATCTACCGTAACCTGCCTGCTTTGTCAAGCTCAAGCAACAATCCTGTCAACCTGTCAGAAATATTTCCGGCGATTCAGTAGGAGCATTAGAGAAGCTAGCAGGACTATAGCTAGGTGTGGTTAAGTAAAGAAGGACTATGGTTCGAGTTTGTTGGTTTGTGACTGAAAGCTAGTTTATATTACTGCCGAATATACAAGAATAGAAGAGCAATCATGAGAGACAAGCAAGGACTCCTCGAACTTAATTTTGTTTCTGTGTGCAGAAGCACGCCGCTGTTTTCTAAGGGCTTGATCCTATATCAGCGTATTGCAGGTTAGTAAACTTGCGGGACAAACATGTGTGCTGCTACTTTACATCACGTTTACGTGCAACGAAAATAAAAAATACGCTACATGCATGGCTATAAACGTGTTCGCGTTAGTGGTGCTAAGGACATGTTCTTCACTCCTTCTAACCCGCCAAGACTGATGTCGAGACGGGCATGTAGGCACTCTGTTGTGTGCGTCGTACAACACATTTGAGCGAATATATTGCAGTATCAAACATTATTTTTTCTTCGTACGTCCTTACTAAAGGAGCGTAACTTGCTTGGACAAGACAGCGCAAAGCACTCTATCATTGCGCCATTCTGAGTGCTAGTGCTTGTCGGGGTGGCCAGTCTTAATTCGCCCTGCTAGCAACAAAAACAAAGCTGCAGTAGGACAGCGAATCTATGTTAACAACGGATTGGCGTAGATATATATACAGTTTATTGTGCAAAACTGACCTTATTGCTAGGTCACCAACTTGTCTTCCAGAAACCCTGTAAACAATTGTTTTGTACGTTCACGCAAGCGCGTTTATAGAAGCTGTGTGTGTGTGTGTGTTTGTGTGTTTGCGCGTACGTATATATTTAGTCTGGCTTAACTCTACGTACTATATTTACGACCATGCGTCTGGACAAGTAGCCTCGGTGGCACATTAGATAAAAGCTCTAAGAGAAACATATATATATATATATATATATATATATATATTGCAGTGGAGCATACGCACCAACGCTTATCCGCCTTCGGAAGATAACGAAAAGCCCCGTGCTCTAATAACGCGATAGCCTGTGCCGCCTTTGCCAGACTTGCCGTACGACCATTTTTTGTTGCAACATCGTTGCGACTTCTCTGCTCGAATAAACATAATCACATTTGGTGGAGGCTGCTGAGATCCCCAAGCAGACCTGGAGCTCCGCTCTCGCAAGTTGGCCGAAAGACTACCGCGAAACATGACTGACGCAGTCACCAACCAGCCCATCCCAGCCCAGCCAGCACCATCGGCTCCCCATCTACCTGTCCCGGCGCTACCCGCCAACGGGACCCACCAATCTTCAGCGGCAGTAGTGAACAAGACGTCGAAGACTGGCTCTCCTTTTACGAACGCGTAAGTGGGACGTAAGTAAGTAGGCGTAAGTGGGAGCAACAAGTGGGACGACGCCTCTAAGCTCGCCTACTTTTTCTTTTACTTGGCAGACGTAGCTAAGCTCTGGTATACCAACCGCGAAACTGCCATCGCCAACTGGTCCTCCTTTAAGACCCTCGTGATTGAAGCGTTCGGCCGACCAGAGGTCCGCAAGCTTCGCGCTGACCAGCGTCTACGCCACCGAGCCCAGCAGCCTAGTTAGACGTTTACTAGTTACATTGAGGATGTGCTCGACCTATGCAGGCGTGTTAACCCTTTATGTCTGAAGAAGAGAAAATTCGGCAGATTCTCAAGGGCATCGAGGATGACGCATTCCAGATGTTGCTAGCAAAAAGCCCGACCACGGTGGCAATCCTCGCAAGTCTGTGCCAGAGCTTCGATGACTTCCGCCGTCAGCGTTCCATCGCCCGACAGAGTGTCCCACCGCCAGATTCGATCTCGGCCGTCGCACTCGCAAATACCAGCGTTCGCCAAGAAAGTCTGCCCAACCAGATCAAAGAATTCATCAGAGAGGAAGTCGCCCGACAGCTCTGCCTGCTGCCGTATAACGACGCGCCCACCACAAGCCTGCCTTCGGCACATCAGCAGGCCATACGCACTGAACTTTGCGATGTCCTCCCTAGAGTGCCAGCCCCTTACCCATGCACTTCAGGAGCACCTGATCTCTCAACCTTCGGCTACGCACCACCTGCGCCACCTTCACCTCTCAGCTACGCAGCTGTGGTCACGCGCCCCCACCGCATCCAGTCTCCTTATCGGCTACACCACCTCCGGCCTCGCCTCCGGTATACAGGCCCCCACCTCGCTTTTTCCGCCCATCTAATCAGTGGCGCACACATGACAACCGTCCTATCTGCTTCACGTGTGGCATCGTTGGCCACGTTGCACGCTTCTGCCGCCGCCGTCCCACACCTGCGTACACCTCCTTTGGAACGCCTACCTAAGTGCCACAGCAGGCCACCACGTCTGCATATGAACAGAGGCACTCCGACTTGGATCTCCGCCAATTTACTGCTCGTTTCCCATCCCCTCGTCGCCGATCGCCACCGCCTATGCGTCGTCAACCACCTCCTGAGGAGGGAAACTAATCAGTGCAGTTCCGGAGGCAAGAAATGCAACTTTTGCGTAATCATCAAGGCCTCCATTTTCGCCGCAAAATGTTGTTGATGTCAATGTTGAGGGAGTCGCCACACTAGCGTTAACTGATACTGGGGCCACCGTTTCTGTGATGAACGCAAAACTTTGTCGCAAGCTGAAGAAAGTGACCACATCTCTTTGTGACATGGTGCTGTCCACGGCTAGCGCACAACGTATTCACCCCTCGTCTGTGTGTACGGCACGCGTCATCATCCAAGACGTTTTGTACATCGTCCAATTTTCTGTTTTATCATCTTGCGCTCATGACCTCATTCTGGGTTGGGATTTCTTATCACGTCATGAAGCTATCATCAAATGTTCCGGTGCGAAAGTGTCCCTTGTGCCAATGTGTGAATTTCCATCACCCGACCGTTCTCCTCAGCTCTGCAAACTCATCGCTGACGACGACATCACCTTGCCTCCGGAAGCTTCAGTCCCTATTAGCCTTTCATGTGTAGCGCAACCTGACGGCACGGTGGTGTACACGCAATCTCCGGTTTTTACTGAATTCAAGGGCATCATTCTCCTATTTGCCGTTCTTACCATTGCGTCTGGTTTAACCGTAATGTTGGTTACCAACCACTGCAACTACCCCATTGGCTTACTCCGTGGTGACACCTTGGAATATGTACAACCTGTCGAACATATCCATGATATTATTCTTCCCGACGAAACCCCATGTCACATTGCCGCAATGACTCATACGTCTGAGGCATCAAGTTCGTTAGCCTTTGGCAATGCTATTGACGCAGACCTTCCCCCTCGCATCGCCGCCAACTTGTTGCTCTCCTTAACAAGTTTCTCTCTTCTTTCGACTTTCAAGAACCTGCTCTGGGCCGAACTACGACTGTGACTCATACTACTGACACCGGCTCACATTCGCCTCTGCGACAGCGTCCTTACCGCGTTTGCGCCGAAGAGCGCCATGTCATTACGGAGCAAGTAGATGACATGCTTAAACGTGGAGTCATACAGCCTTCTCAAAGCGCTTGCTCATCACCTGTGGTTCTGGTAAAGAAAAAAGAAGGCGCAGGTCGATTTCGCGTGGACTATCGCCCCTTGAACAAGATTACGAAGAAAGATGTCTACCCGTTACCACGAGTAGACGATGCTCTTGACTGTTTACAAGGCGCCAAGGACTTTACATCTTTGGATCTGCGTTCTTGGTATTGGCAGGTGCCAATGGCTGATTGTGATCGCCCTAAAACCGCCTTTTTAACGCCGGATAACCTAAATGAGTTCAAAGTCATGCCATTTGGGCTCTGCAACGTGCCTGCGATATTTGAACGCATGATTTATACCATCTTGCGTGCCCACAAGTGGACAACTTGCTTGTGTTACCTGGATGACACTGTAGTCTTTTCAGCTGATTTCCCGACACATCTTGGTCGCCTCCACAAGATTCTGACGTGTCTAACTTCTGCAGGCCTACAACTTAACACCAAGAAGTGCCATTTTGCTGCACAAAAACTAACTATCTTGGGACATGTCATCACAAGAGACGGTGTTCTTCCGGATCCCGATAAGCTTCAAGCTGTCGCTGACTTCCCAACGGCCACATCACTGAAAGCCCTATGAAGTTTCATTGGTCTGTGCTCCTACTCTCGTCGCTTCGTGCGCAACTTCGAATCCATCATCGCGCCTCTGACTGAGTCTACTTTCCAACTGCGAAGGTGTATCTGCATGGTCACCTGCATGTGACGACGCATTTCACCAGCTGCGCCGCCTGCTGACCACACCACCTATTCTTCGCCACTACAACCCCACTGTAGCCACAGAAATTCACACTGATGCATGTGGCGTCGGTCATGGTGCAGTTTTGGCACAATGGAAAGGCACCCAAACCGAATACGTAGTCGTTTATGCAAGTCGCGCTCTCAAGAAGGCTGAATTGAATTACTCCGTGACAGAGAAGGAGTATTTGGCCATAATCTGAGCGCTGACGAAGTTTCGCCCACACTTTTACGGCCGTCCTTTCGACGTGGTCACAGACCACCACGCTCTATGTTGGCTTTCCACCATGAAAGACCCATCCGGACGCCTGGGGCGTTGGGCGCTTCGATTGCAGGAATATGACATTCGTGTCGTATATTGTTCCAGTCGCAAGCATGCGGATGCCGATGCACTTTCCGATCACCATTAACACCAGATGTGGCTTCTATGTCACCCCTTTTTACCACTTGGTCACCACAAGACAACATTGACATGCTTTCGGAGCAACGTAAAGATCCATACCTTGCCTTGTCAGTCGACTGCCTTACCGATCCGTCTGCTGTCGCTTCCACGAGAGTGCTACGCCGGCAAGCAGCCCACTTTTCCTAACGAGAAACATTCTGTGCCACCGTAACTACATGCCTGGTGGTCTGAAGTGGCTCCTTGCTATCCCAACTCATATGCGCTTTGACATCTGGATGAATTTCCATGCAGATCCCCAAAGTGCTCACGCAGGTGTCCTGAAAACCTACGAAAGGCTGCGCCAACGATATTACTGGCGAGGAATGTATCGCTATTTGCAGAAATACGTTCAGTCTTGCGCCACTTTCCAACAGAACAAGACACCCTCACGGCACCTACTGGCATGTTACAGCCGCTCCCTGGCCTGGCTCGCCCATTCGACCGCGTGGGTATTGACCTCTATGGCCCCCTCTCATATAGTGGCTCTGGAAACCGGTGGAATATTGTCGGCGTCGATCATCTGACACGCTACGCTGAGACTGCAGCTCTGCCGGCAGCGACCGCCCACGAAGTTATGCTCTTCATGCTCTGCAGCTTCATTCTACGCCATGGTGCTCCGCAGGAATTACTCAGCGATAGGGGTCGAGTGTTCCTGTCGGAGGTCATCCAAGCTATCCCGGGTGAATGCAACATTATCCACCGGAAATCTACCGCATACCATCCACAGACAAATGGTCTCACTGAGCACTTCAACCGCACAATTGGCGACATGCTGAGGATGTACACCTCCTCCAACCACACTAACTGGGACGCTGTATTACCTTTTGTACCTTCGCTTATAACACAGCGACACAAGGGGACTACCAGTTTTCTCCCGTTCTTTCAGTTGTACGGCCCGCGAACCTTCCCACCCACTCCACACTATATCCCCCCTACCACCCTGATGCATCTGAGTGATCCCGCTTATGGAAGTCGCCAGATACGCTGAAGACTGCCGTCAGTTGGCTCGGTCTCTGACAAGTGAGGCTTAAGGTCTACAAATACTCGACATGACGACGCTCACCACATAGCTCCTACGTTTCGCGCTGGCGCCCTTGTATGGCTTTGGGTGCCCCCACACATTCCTGGCCTGTCTTCTAAACTCTAGCCCGGTACCATGGTACGTACCGTGTCATTGACGCGACCCTCCTGGTCAATTACATCATCAAGCCACTAACACAATCACCAGATTTGCGCCGTCGAGGACGCGAGACCGTACACGTCAACCGTCTGAGTCCAACTCGACCCCCCTCATTGTGCCTACTCCCTGCAGTCGCCAGGATGGCTACTCTTCACCCCGGGGGTATTGTAGTGGAGCATACGCACCAACGGCGTATGCGCCTTCGGAAGATAACGAAAGCCCCGTGCTCTGATTGCGCGAGAGCCTGTGCCGCCTTTGCCAGACTGCGTACGGCCATTTTTTGTTGCAACCTCGTTGCGACTTCTCTGCATGAATAAATCATCACAATATATATATATATATATATATATATAATATATATATATATATATATATATATATATATATAATATATCTATATATATATATATATATAGATATATTATATATATATAATATATATATTGGAACGGGCTTTATTGGCACAAGTAGTGCTTGCACAGGCAGGTCTATGGATGCGGGAACCGGGCAGCAGGAACCGACGCAGGATACACAACGCTTGCGGGCAACAGCTCGTGCTCGGCTCCTCTTCCTAAAGGCGTGACCCACTGCGGCACATATTCTTCTTCCTCTCTACAATACCCCGGCGACGAAGACGAGCCATCCTGGCAAGTCAAGGTGATGATATTAGGAGTGGGTCGTGATATGGCTTGAGACGACTCACGTGGACAGTCTCACGACCAAGGCGTCGCCTGTCTGTAGATGGCGTGACCGGCTCGATCACGTATGTGACAGGAGATCGACGTTCGACGACGCGATAAGGACCGTGAAACTTGGGGGCAAACTTAGCGGACAGACCTGGGGAGTGGAAGGGCAGTCTGAAGCCAGACAAGTGAGCCCACGGCAAAAGTCTCGACTTGCTGGTCGCGGTCGTGGCGGTCTTTTTCGAATGCTTGCTTGTCCGAGGTGAATGATCGGGCCAACTGACGACACTCTCAGCGTGGTGCAAAACTTCAGAAAGAAGGCTGAACTCTGAGACGTCGGGACGATACGGCAAAATGGTGTCAAGGGTGGAGCATGGCTCACGCCCATATAGAAGAAAGAAAGGTGAGAAGCCTGTGGTTGACTGCGTCGCGGTGTTGTACGCATAGGTCACAAATGGAGAATGACATCCCAGTTTGATTGGTCGGAATTGACATACATGGCGAGCATGTCTCCTAGCGTTCGGTTGAAGCGCTCAGTTAGACCGTTGGTCTGCGGGTGGTAGGCTGTAGAGGTGCTGTGCACCGTGCGGCATGCCTGAAGGAGTTGTTGTACAACTTCGGATAAAAAGACACGCCCTCGATCACTTAGCAGTTCACGTGGTGCCCCGTGACGCAGTACGAAGTGTCGCAAAATGAAATTGGCTACGTCACGTGCACCAGCCGTAGGTAGTGGAGCTGTTCAGCATACCTCGTCAGATGGTCGACGGCGACAATGATTCATCGATTTCCAGTGGCAGTGTAAGGAAGGGAACCATATAGATCGATACCAACGCGGTCGAAAGGGTGCGCCGGACACGGTAGAGGCTGTAATAATCCGGGTGAATGGGCAGCTGTCTTTCGTCGTTGGCATAATGAACAAGACCGAATGTATTTTCGTACAAAAGTGTACATACCACGCCAGTAGTAACGCTGGCAGATCCGCTGATATGTTTTTAACACACCAGCGTGAGCATGTGTGGGTCGGCATGAAATACGCACAGACATCAGATCGCATGTGGCGTGGTATAACCAAGAGCCATTTACGACCATCCGCGTGGTATTTTCTGCGGTATAGTCGGGTCCCGTATCGCGAAATGTGTGGCTTGGCGGCGAAGAGCGCGTGGGTACGCAGACGTTGAAGAGTCGGAAAGAATGTTAAGGAGAGGTGTTATCCATGGGTCTTTCCGCTGTTCAGACGACATGCTTTTGACGGAAATGGGAGCGATGGAGAAGTTGGTGTCCGAATGCAGGTCTGCGGTGGATCTCACTGGTGATCGTGAGAGGGCGTCCGCATCGGAGTGTTTTCGTCCTGAGCGGTAGACGACACGAATGTCGAATTCTTGTAGTCGAAGAGCCCAACGTCCAAGGCGACCTGAAGGATCTTTTAGCGACGCCAACCAACAAGTGCATGGTGATCGGTCACAACGTCGAAACTCTGTCCGTACAAGTAAGGACGAAACTTGCTTAACGCCCAAAACGATTGCGAGGCATTCTTTTTCAGTTACGGAGTAGTTCATCTCCGCTTTCGTGAGTGCGCGGCTTGCGTTATGCGACGACGTACTCTGGAATACCTGGCTTTCGTTGCGCGAGTACTGCTCCCAGACCAACGCCACTGGCATCTGTGTGCACTTCAGTGGGGGGCACTTGGGTCGTAATGGCGTAAAATCGGTGGGGACGTACGTAGGCGGCGCAGTGTACGAAAGCTTCGTCACATGCCGGGGTCAGTTAGAAAGATTAGCTGGACCGTTCAGTAGTGTGTAAGTGGGGCTATTATTGTTGCAAAGTTGTGGACGAAACGACGAAAATACGAGCACAAGCGATGAAGCTCCTAAGTTCTTTGAGTGAAGTCGGCTTCGGAAAGTCTGCTACGGCTCGAAGTTTGTCTGGGTCGGGGGAAATTCCATCCTTTGTCAAAACGTGACCAAGTATCGTAAGTTGGCGAGCCCAAGCGGCACTTCTTTAGGTTAAGCTGGAGGTTTGCCTTGGTAAGACACTGAAGAATGGTGCGCAGACGGTCGACGTGGGTAGGGAAATCAGGAGAAAATACAATAACATCATCGAGGTAACATAAGCATATCTGCCATTTAAGGCCGCGTAAAATTCTGTCCATCATCGCTCAAACGTTGCAGGTGCATTGCACAGACCGAATGGCATAACCATGCATTCGTATAGGCCATCCGGCGTAACGAATGCTGTTTTGGGACGGTCACACTCTGCCATCGGAACCTGCCAGTAACCTGAACGTAAGTCCAGCGAAGAAAAGATTCGGCACCTTGTAGGCAATCGATAGCGTCGTCGATGCGGGGAAGAGGGTATACATCTTTCCGGGTAATTTTGTTCAGTCGCCGGTAGTCGACACAAAATCTAATCGAACCGTCTTTTTTTCTTACTAGCACCACAGGTGAAGACCAGGGGCTAGAAGATGGTTTGATGACGCCGCGCTGAAGCATATCATCCACCTGTTCTGCAATTAAACTTCGTTCCTTGGGTGATACGCGGTAGGGGCGTTGCCGCAAGGAGGGTGCGTTCCAGTGTAGATTGTGTGAGCGACGGTGTTAGTTGACTCAGTGCTTTTTGAGGAAGGTCAAATGAATCTCGGAATTCATGAAGCAGGGTCATTAGCTGGTCCCGTTGATCCGGAGGAAGCTTGCTGTCGATGGAACGATTGAATATATCCGAGGAGTAGTCATCCGGCGTGAAAAGAGGAGTAACGGCGTTCAGTTGAAGTTGCTGGCCAGGGTCGTGGGACTCAATAGGCACAATAACGTTGTCATCAACAGAATAAACATAGCCCAGTGTTTCGTGAGCTCTTAAGGTGAGAGGGCATGAGCTAGAATTGCAAACGACAATTCCGGAAGTATCCTGGTGAGGTGGCAGAACGGCGTATGGCAGAGACGTACCGTGGCGGCGACTGAAAACGTCAGATGGCGAGAACACAACGGTAGAGCCGGATATTCAGTGCGATTGACGGGGGACAACGATGGCACTAAGAGGAGGAACATCAACGTCGGAAGCAACAAGAAGCTTGCCCAGGTGAGTGCCCTCATTGTCGGTAGATGGCGCATCTGAAAACACAGATAATTCCACCTGCGCGCGAGCGCAGTCAATTACGGCGTGGTGGCGTGACAAAAAATTCCCATCCAAGTATCATGTCGTGGGCACAAGTGGTCAACACGAAAAAATCGATGTGGTACAGGACGTCTTGAATGTTTACTCTCGCCGTACATGCTCCGACTGGTCGAAGTGGTTGCGCACTCGCGGTATTCAGCAAAACGTCGGAAGGCGGCCGTCGTTACTTTTCGTATCGAACGGCAGAGTTTCTGACTCATCACAGATACGGCGGCACCCGTATCAACAAGCGCAAGAGTTCGTATACCTTCAACAAACACTTCCAGAACGTTTGTGGGGGACGGGCGAGGACTGTACAATGCGCCGATTTCGCAGCTCGTGCCTCCGGAGCTGCGGCAGTCAGTTTTCCGTCTCTACAGGGTTCGGTCGGCGACGCAGAGGGGACGGAGAACGGTAGCGGCGTGGTGAGGATGAGCGACGGGGACCGAATGATCGGTTAGTCGGCAGCAGGGGCGGTGGTCTAGTTCGGTTGGTGACGGGTCGCGTTCCACTGATTGTCGGTCGCATTGACGTGGCAGTTCTCGTTGCGCGTTGTACGGGGCCGGTAAAGAGTAGTCAGGGTACCTCGGAGGTGCAGCCGGACCCGTTGCGAAGCGCCGGCGACAGAAGCGCGCCACGTGACCTGGATATCCGCATGCGTAACAGATTGGGCGATTGTCAACTGTGCGCCAAGGGTTTCCGTTATAGCGCTGTGTGTTGCTGGAAATGGCGTCGTTGATACTCGTACAGGCGGGGGAGGCGGCCCCAAGCGGAGGTCGTGGATGGAGTAGCAGCAACAGCAGCATAAGTCAATGGCGCGGGTGACGGGTGCTGTCTGAGAGACGGACGGCAATGCCTCAGAGACCATGCGCCTCTATTACCTGCTGATGGCGGCGCGAGCCGCTCAGAAGAGGGTTCCCTGTGCGGTAGGTACGACAGGCACGAAAGTTGTCGGGCCACCTCCTCGCGCACATATCGTTTGATTCGGACATTATTGCGCTTTGGTCTCCACCCAGGCTCAATGCCGCGAGAAGTTTCATCGGGTAGCCGCTGGACCGCCGTGTCATGACTCGTTGTTTGCGCAACTTCTCGAGCTCTGGCAAAGAGTGCGAGTTCGGACACGGTGCGTGGGCCCTTGGCCAGCAGCATCTGGAAGGCGTCGTCGTCTAGCCCCTTGCAAAATATGTTTGATCTTGTCTGCCTCAATCATTGAAGGGTCAAGGACGCTTGCACAAGTCGAAGCACATCCTCGATGTAGCTTGTGAAGCCTTCTCCTTGAAGCTGTGCGCGTCCCCGTAGGCGCTGTTCGGCACGGAGCTTGCGTACCTCGGGGCCACCGAACACATCAGCAATGCGTAGCTTAAAGGCACCCCAAGTGGCAAATTCCGGACTGGTGGTTGTTAAACAGAGACTAGCCACCTCTTTCATGTAGAAGGGTACATATTGCAGCTTCGAAGGGTCGTCCCACTTGTTGCTTGCGCCTACCTTTTCAAATGTCGACAGCCAATCTTCGACGTCTTGCTCATCAGTACCGTCGAAAAAGGTGGATCGCCTACGCGGAGCGCAGTGGGAACGATGACCATCGGAGGCTGGGTCGTACCTTGCTGGATGGTTTCTTCAGCCATGTCTGGGATGGCAGGTAGTTTCCGGTTGCGGAGTTCCAGGTTGAGTTACCAGCACCTCCACCACTCTGGAACGGGCTTTATTGGCACAAGTAGTGCTTGCACAGCAGGTCTATTGATGCGGGAACCGGGTGGCAGGAACCGACGCAGGATACACAACGCTCGGGGCAACAGCTCGTGCTCGGCTCCTCTCCTAAAGGCGGGACCCACTGCGGCACATATTCTTCTTCCTCTCTACAATATATATATATATTATGGTGTCAAAACGCTGAAAAACGAGCCCTAATTATATATTTCTTTCCTTATTTATTAACGAGGGTCTCGTACTGACTAAGCTGGGCGCGTTAGGTTTATAAACGAGGGACTTTTGATGAACTACCAGTTTGTAATAAGGTCACGTGCTACGTGACATCTCACAGGCTCATAAAGAGTGTGCCACACTCGCTGCCATGGCTACCGATGGCGCTGACTGACACTCCCACGTTTAAATTCGCTTATATACCTAACAAAGTGGCTGGCAGGATAACCGCCACAGTAGGTCATTGGCAGAGCATCGACGCGTTGTTCTAACGTCGCAGGTTCGGTTCCTGCCCACGGCAAGTTACCTTTACAGCCACTTTTCTTTATGCCAATTTATATACCCATTCGGTCTAATAACTTTCCGTATATGTTCCTTAGCATTATTGTCTGTTAGATCTCAATAATATGTATCGAAACACGGAAAAACGAGTCCTTAGGTATTTACTTCTTCCTTATATATATATATATATATATATAATATATTATATATATAGATATTATATATATATATATTGAAACGAGCGAAGTCACGTAAAAACGCTGGTTATTATTCAAGAAGGGAAACGTCACGACAGTTGAGTCATAATATATATATATATATATATTAGTGGTGTTGTTGTTGTGTTGTGTTGTCGTGATAATGGCAGTGGTAGTAGCAGCAGTCATAGTTCTGCTGATGGTAGCTCTGTGAGTGTGCTAGCAGACCCGGTTGAACATCAGCCACCAACAAACGTCGTTGGTTTGCCGAAGTACCTGTGATGTACTCTGTCACTTCTCATGGAGTTGTATTTACGAGGAAATTGAGCTATCTGTACTGAGATGCCCTAGCACCCACAGTGACAAAAACAATCTATTTAAAGTTTTCAGTTATGGCCTCAAGTACTCAGGCGGCAATATTTCACGCAAGAATTATCTATGTGTTGTATGTCTCAGCGAAACCTGTTTTAAAGGCAAAGGTAAGTGACATAGAGACATAATATGTTATGTTGCAAAAAGGCTATATGTATGCTTGAGGAAGAAGTAAGAGAGAAAAGAGCGAAGTAGATTACAAGGAAACGCAGGGAGGTTAGCTTGGTAACTAATCTTTTTTGCTACCCTGTTTTTGCTACCCCCTACAGTCTTCGGCTATGGAACCCTAGTTTGTGAAACCTCCCATACACTTTATGTATCGCTACTTTACTACTAATAAACAACTTCCTAACTTCAAAGTTCAAGATGCCTGCAGCAATGTGACACTGAGATTCAAGCCGTTTGTAGAAACAGGTATCGTGTGATGCCGCTTTGAAGTTCGTTCCACAAATATCAACGCCGTGACCGAAAGAACTAAGAGAACACACACGCATACGTACCTGAACAAAAACACGGGACGTTCAAATCTAAGCCGTCCTTGAGAAGCCACAATGAACAAAGGAAGCACGATAGCGATTGTGCAGCCTTCTTTTGAGACGTTAGGTCTGGTTGATGGGGCAGGATTCGGACTTCTGCAAAAGTTCGGTCATCCAGTTTATCAACTCTTTGCAAAGTGCCTGTCCTGTGAACAGTTCTTGTGGGCACTCCCACAAAATGATGAATGGTTTTATGACGACCACAGTGGTTACTGCTGTGTTGTCGGCCATCCCTATGCGGAACGCGTACACGGGCGTAATTGCGACACCCAACCATGACCGACAAAAAAGCGGAAGCGTCACCTCGGTGAAGTGCTTGAGGATTTCGAAGGCTGAGAGTTGGATCCAGTGAATGCCAAGCATGTTTGATGCGCGACTCATTCCACTATGGCGTCCATTACGGCTTCTCTTATAATCCTATGGTGGCTTCGGGACGTTAAACCCCACATATCCATCCATCACATCCATCCATCCATCCATCCATCCATCCATCCATCCATCCTCCATCCATCCATCCATCCTCAAAAAATCAATAATCAATGATCAATCAATAGTTCCACTGCGACATGGTGCATTAGCAAACAAGAATGCGGCACGTCCACGCAGCTGCAGTCTTAGAGAGTGGTATAATATTTACTTTGTCTGTATGAGCTGAACGGCAGCTCGATCACCCGTTCGTGGCAGATAAGCCGACAGTGACTTGGGAGCCGTTGGAAAATTATTTATGTCCTTTTTCAAATAAGCGGTGGGCCTTTTCTCAATCTCAAATCCAGCTACTCATGTGACCCGTGCGTAATGGTGGCAGAAGGAAATTCAGTGCGGCGTTTGAGTAAGTGAAGATAACCTGTTTTGTGCCCGTTCATCAGTCATGAAATTTAGCGCATGAAGCATTGCGAGCCTTGATGCTGTCGATGTCGTTAGGTAAAAGTCTTGTTTCACTTCGGGTTTTTATAGGTATTACGACGTCCCCGCCGTGGTGGTCTAGTGGCAATGGTACTCGGCTGCTGACCCGCAGGTCGCGGGATCAAATCCCGGCTGTGGCGGCCGCATTTCCGATGGAGGCGGAAATGTAGAAGGCCCGTGTGCTCATATTTGGGTGCACGTTAGAACCCCAGGTGGTAGAAATTTCCGGAACCCTCCACTGAGGCATCTCTCATAATCAAATCATATGGTGGTTTTGGGACGTTAAAGCCCACATATCAATGATATCAATCAGGTTACGGCGGCTGCTGTTGAGATGTCCGGCATAACACAGCCTTGGCGTGTATGTCCGTTGAGCCTCGGTAATCTAATATAGCAGTAGCAATGGCAAGCTGTTTAAGAGCCGGTGAAAACATACCTGATTTTTTACAGATCCCTAGTATTGCCAAGTTGATGCTAGGCTGACTCAGCCACGACGAAGCGATCGAAGAAAGAAGAATGAAAATTGCAACTACCCGCGTGAGCACATCAGCCGAATGCGCAAAATTGCCTTATGGACAAATACCTGACTTAATTTTGCTTATCGGTTTGCTTATCGATTCACGTGCGATGATTTTTACAAAACATCAGCATTCAACAAAGTGCTTGATTGGCTGGTTAGTGCTTTATGGTGGACGAAGGAAGTGCCTACTGCGCAAACGCACGAGGGGATAGAAGAGACGAGAACAGAGCCCTGAACTAACAACCAAAGTTGATTGCAAACCAACTGCAATATATGGAAAACAGAATCTGCGCATAACCACTCAACATCAGCAAAATTGCAGATACATGTGCCAATAGACCTACATTATCAAGACCAGTCATATGAATGGACCCTAGATAACTTATTTCACAGTCGTAAAGAAAATCGAAGGTAACACAGGAGGCCCCAACTGTTTAATGTGGAAGGCTTCGCTAATCTCACGCTGCGCTGATTTTTATATCGCCCCATAATCCCGCCTTCTCAAGAATTGCTGGCAACCTCACTTTTTATAATGGTCCGCCAAGTGGCTGGGAACGGAGCCTTTTAGAGATTAAGCATGCTCCCTCACCGATCATTATTGCATCGGCCTCTTTGGCCAATGTAACAGAGCCCGCATGTAAACAATATCTTGTATACATCGCTAAAACACATTCAACATAGCGCGGAGCGTGTTTCTTAAAGCATGGTTCTTTTAAGCCCTTCACTGCTAACCCTGTGGCATACCAGTGAGCTTGTCATGTGCGCAGAACATAACTCGTGCACCTATTTTGCCAGCGACCTTCTTTAGCCTATGGGAAACCCGTGTACGTAGGAATGACAGCCGTGCTAGATAGGGCTTGTTTGAGTAAGCTCTTACTTTGTCCCTTAACAGGCACTCTTTGTGACGTAAGGAGAGTCCTCGGCTATTAGCAGCGGATTCAGCGCTCTGTTTTCGTCTGTTCTATCTCCTCCTGTCGTTGCGCTTTTAAGCACTTTTCGTCTATCATCCACCCTTCATGAACTGTTCACATGGTCT
>NW_023608194.1:0-30968 GCF_013339725.1 Rhipicephalus microplus | reverse complement strand
GCACCGTCAGACCGATGATGCCGCCTCCTACTCCCGAGATTTAATTTTTTTTTCATTCGCGCTGCATGCGAAAGCGCGCAAGCGAATCGTCCTTTTTTTTTTCTTTTTTCAAAGGAGGAGCCGCAGTGGCACTCCCGTGTCTCCATAAATCACGCGCCAGCCCCCCCTAACGTAATATTTAAATTGGTTTTTTCGCCTACGGGGGTCGCGCTTTCGTTTCTTCGCGGCCAGCTGGGCGCGCGAGGTGGCGAAGAAGCTCGCTGACGTCGCAGGGAGCGGCCGTACGACGCTATGCCTGCGGGTCCCGTTTGCACGACTTTCAGTAAGAGCGAACCGACTGGTACATTCGTAACCGTTCTGTAGTCTATACGCAATGAACTATCGCGTTCCTTAAAACTGCACTACAAGCTAGTTAACGTATGTAAATACACGTGAACTATGAATATATAATATGTACTGTCGGCGTGAAATGATACCCAAACAGCGATAAGCCTTCGCTATGATATAGTGCGCGCCATCCGCTCATCAGCATTGACAGGCGCGCGCCTACCATTCGGTAGCTCTGCGCTTATATGCATGCCTGTCCGTGGCGATAAGCGAATGGCGCGCACTATACCATTGATTGATATGTGGGGTTTAACGTCCCAAAACCACCATATGATTATGAGAGACGCCGTAGTGGAGGGCTCCGGAAATTTAGGCCACCTGGGGTTCTTTAAAGTGCACCTAAATCTGAGCACACGGGCCTACAACATTTCCGCCTCCACCGGAAATGCAGCCGCCGCAGCCGGGATTCGATCCCACGACCTGCGGGTCAGCAGCCGAGTACCTTAGCCACTAGACCACCACGGCGGGGTGCACTATACCATTGCGAAAGCCCTGTTGAGGTTTCATTTGACGCTGATAATACACATACACGAACATATGCGAACATGTGAATTTTGAATATTGGAATGTTTATGACACCCAGTTGGGACGACTGGAACGAATGTCTATCACATCCAGTTAAAAAACACCACCACGGCGGCATTGGCCTGGTCAAACAGGTTTTCGGTGTTAACACCAGACTTTCCTGGTGTGTTCTGGTGGGTACATTAACCTCGTGTGGTGTGTTCCTGCGTGGAAGCCAGCTTGGTCTGATGTGTTCTGATATCTCGTGTTCGAACCACTCACCTGTCGCTCGTTGACCGTATCTCGGCATTGCACCATTAAGCTGCGTAAGTCATCAATTAAAAAGGTGTTCGCACATCAACTGCAAGATGGCGACCCCACGGTTTATGATTGACGTTGCCCATATAGACGACCTGTTAGCTACCGACGCATGGCTGTCCATAGACAGTAAGCATACCGGTAGAAACTCACGTACATATTAAACAAGCAGGCGATCATCGGGTACTTCTAATCGGACTGTCTAACGTATCACGTCAGGCGCTATATATGTATCAATCGGAACTACGCATGTGGGCGTCAGTCACGAACAGATATCGTGAAGAAAAAAAAAGTACATAACATTTACAACGGCCTTCTATAACATCCTGGGTTTGACGCCCCAAAAGCATGATACGATTATGAGGGACCGCATTAGAGGAGGGCTCCGGAAATTTCGACCACCTGGCCCGTGTACTGACATCGCACAGTACACGGGCCTCTACTGTTTGGAGGCCGGCACCGAAATTAGACCGTCGCGGCAGGTTTCGAACCCGCGAACTTCCTGTCAGCAGCTGAACATCGTAACACCGATCCGCCGTGGGGACAACTTCATTCTAGAAATATCCTCGTCATTTAGCCGATATTGCGACTGTTACCTAGCGCTTATTGCGGCCTTGTATTAAGGTACACTTTGTGTTTCTTCCTTGTGATTTCCAATGTGTTTGTTTATTACGAAGAAACGCAGTGTTTCTTGGTAATCATGTTTTGTAGTTTTGGCAACTATTTCAAGTCAATTCACAAGCCTAAACCTCGTTGTTGTCGCCAAAACTAAACTCAAATGTGTACGAGGTCATGTTATCAATCACAATGTACCTGTTCAAACACAGCGTCATAGAACATTCATGTGATCAACACTGTCCAATTGTCCTCCGAAGGAACACCCACAGAGACGCCATGGCTGGCTAACTGGAGTGTTAAATGTACCGCATCCATGTAAAATATCGTTCCGAATTCCACTAACCAGGCAAAGTAATAGACGGTGTTGAGACAGCATCGAAATGAAAAACAATGCAGGGTACACTTTGCTTTCCAAAATCATTTCGGCTCTCTGGTAGCATTGATTAGGACACCGAAAGGTCGTCAAGTTGTTCTACGCGATTTATGTAAACAATTGCATGGTTTTCGAAGATTCGTCACTGGCAGTAAGTTACTCGCACAATATTTGCTTTTTCACAGAGGGCGCGCACTACACGCACCAACGTTGCCCGTTTTATCAGGCCAATAAAAACGCAGCCTCGGCACGCTGCCACAGTTGCGAAGCTTTCGCATTGGCGGTGCTCTATACATAGTCTAAATACTAGTTTCCTCTCTAGAGGGGGAGGGGGGTTGCGTGCGGAATAGAAGCACGTCCACTCCACGTGAGCGGATCACGCGCACCCGGTGTGGTGCCCACGCGCGCCCGTACACAGCGGCGGCAACAGCAGCAGGAGCGCGAGGCACGCTGCGACGCCCGGCCGTGCAAACGCACTCACTGCTCTACGCGCGGGGGCGTTGCGCTTTATATTGCCGCCGTCTTCGGCGCTGCTGCCGACCCCCCTCGTTTTCACTGCCCTTCGTTTACTTCCTCGCCTCAACACCAGGCGGGAGATCTTTTTCGGTGCCCGCCCGGGTGCCTCTCTCACCTGCGTGCCTGCGGCCCCCGCCAAGGTTTGGTCGTTTTTTCAACGTGACGCCCGAACTCGACGACACCGTTTCTGTTCCATTGCGCCGTCACGGTCACCCGCCGTCGACGTAAGACGTATATACATATAGGCGGCGCATAGTCTGAATCACGGTGTAAGATAGTCTTTGTATCTTACACCGTGGCCTGAATGTAAGGGGTTGCACCTGCCCGTGTACTTTATATTTAGGGAGTCCGCCTCGATGGGACTGCGGCTAGGGTGCTGGGCTGCTGAACCGGACGTGATGGGTTCGATCACGGATGCGGCGATTGCACTTCAATGGAGGTGAAATCGTTGATGCCCGAGTACAGGGCACGTTAAAAATAACACCATATGGTCAAAATTTTCGGAGCCCAGCACTTCGGCGTCTCTCATAATCATATAGTGGATTTATGACGTAAAACCCGAATTCTCTTTATTATTGTCATCACTATATTATTATTATTATTATTATTATTATTATTATTATTATTATTATTATTATTATTATTATTATTATTTACAGCCCAGGTGGTCGAAATTAATCCAGAGTCGGCTGCTGCGGCGGGGCTCATAATCACATGGCGGCTTTGGCATGTAAGACGAGGGAAATTACTAATTCCTCACTCAACGACAGAAAGAAAATTTTAAGGGCCCATTTTTCTCTATTGTACTCAGCATTAACGGGGCTGGCTGACAAACAAGATAAAAAAAGCTTCCTTGTTGGCCAGTTGTTTGCCGGCTTGACTGTCTGCTAGTCTTCATTAATCCCTTACTATATATGCAATCTGTTTTACGACGAAATGAATCGATTGAATGCGATCACCCAAAGGGTTGTCAAACCCTACGAGGTGGTTTAATCCGTGAACGAATAATATCAGTGCTCGCGGTTTGTCTCGCAGTAATACAATACATATTGGAGTATTACGCCCCAAAAATGCGATATGAATATGAGGGACGCCACAGCGGAAGATTACGAAATGTTCGTTTACGAGGGATTCTTTAGCGTGCGCCTTAATCCAAGCACACGGACACCTTGCATGCCACTTCCATCAAAATGTGGCCGCCGCGGGCTGGATTCGGCTCCACGAATTTCGGTAAGCAAGTCGAGCAATAGCACCACTAGACCACGACGGCGGAGTGCTGTAGCCAACTGAAATGTGACCATTTTTATTTATTTATTTATTTATTTATTTATTTATTTATTTATTTCCTTATTTACGTGTTCATTCTACATCGTCTAGATACATGTCAGACCCACTGAAACTCCGGCCACTAGATTGTCCGTTAAGGCCTGTTTCGCAAAACGCTAACCCACACGTGACGCACCACTTTCGCATGAACACGACGTAAGAAGAACCACCCACGCGCTCGAATAATCACGTGATCAACGATCGACGCACGAGATCGCCTACGTATATACCCAAGTGGGTCTTCGTTCCCGCATACGTATACGCGTTTCGGCCTGTTTTCCTTCGGCGAGACTCGCATCTATATTCCGAACGCACGGATAAAGTCCGCATACGCCCGGCTTCGCGAAAGGATGCTTTCATTAATTTTACGTAAAGGGAATTCGCAAGCCGCACGCATTCTAGAACGCCGTCGCCTGCTCGGGTTCTGCGATGTTCCGATGATGACCTCTGAGCACGCGAGCCCGTCAGAGTTGCGAACGCTCGCCACTGCGCGCGCATGGGTGGTGGGTGCTGCGCATGCGCGTATGAAGTGAATCTGCATCCCAAAACGTATTCTTCATCACTCATTCCTCGCTCAGCGGGACGAAGAAGCAGTTGACTTCGCCGCAAGCATTCATCAAAAACTCGGCGCGCCATGCGGTGGTAAAAGTCTTTACGCATCCTTGACTGTATATATAAATACTGTAGAATCGACCGAGTTTATGCTGTCTTCAGTTGTGTTACCGCGTGGTAGCCTTATCACCTTTTATTGCTTGCCGAATGTTTATTTGTTTGTTTGTTTTTCAACTGCCCTCGTTCTTTATGTCTCGCCTCTTTGAAAGAAGATACCGCACCCACCGCGTCGCTTTCGCGTATATACACCTCTTTTATGCGGCGTAGCCCCGGTGCAAAGCAGGCTTTGTTTACGGCGATATTAAACCTAATTTATTCACATTTCATCGCCGGCACCCTGCTCTCTTCTTTGTTATACCGGTACGTGTTGCTTTCCACTTCACGTGCAGCCCGTTTATTCGCCTTGCATATGCCTACAGTACGTTTCCTTTGAATAGGAGCGTTTGCCGAGACGGAGGAGACGCTTACATTCAGCTTTTGTGGTTTTTTTTTTTTTTTTTGAACAGCCCGCCTCATGAATGGGATGTGTTCATGTGCCGCAAGCGTATAGTTCGAAGCAGCGTGGAAAGGAGCGCGCGAGTGAAAAACACACCTCGCGAGCATTCTTCTCACCGTTCCTGCAGTTCGGAGATCGCTCTTTGTGGAAACGAAAGTTTTGTGGCATTTGCCAGTGTGCCTTTGTAATTGTCACTGCCACTGTACGTCATAACACCGTCTCTGACTGTAGTTCTGTACAGCAGCGACAGTGATGTTGGAGCTATATAGAGCCCGAGTCTATAGATATCACTATGCTGTGTTGTGGGTTGAACGTGCTGCCTTACATGTCAGTCTACCCAAAAGAGGGGTTGTACGAGCACTGCACCGAATTATCTCAAGCTGTGTAGAACGGACCCGGATCCTTGGATCTGAGTGAGGGTTTAGCTGTGACGTCACTTACCAACCGGAAGGCAAGAACGTAAGTGCGTGCTTGTTCGAGCCGTGGTTCACGCACTTAAGAAAAAAAAAAAAAACTTTCGAGATGCACAATGGTGCACCGTTTGTGAGAACGCGTGTTTCGAAAGAGCTTGTGCTCCGATGAGTTTGAGAGAATAAAGTTCTTTATGGCAAACATTAATCAATTGCATATAATAGGTGAACAACAGAACGAGCCGGAGTTCGAGCGTTAAGCCTTAAGTTACCTTGCCGGTCTCACTCGGTTTCTGTGACCCCCCTGCCTCAGCTTCAAGCTTTGTACCTTCCTCTGGTGTGGCACTAGCTCTGGGTTTGGCCCTCCTACCAGCTAATCTATGTTAATTCACGATGTCACTGTATGACGGAAAGCGATGACGCCATGACTATGTCAACAGCTTTGGAAGCCTGTTACGTCACGATGAAGTCATACTGTGACGTCACACTCGTCAAAGTTTAGGCCGTCATGCTACGTCATGCTGCGACATGATGCCAACCGTCACTACTGACGTGCGTCGCGTTCGTTCTTGTCCAAGTTGATTGGGCTGTGGCGTTTCGTAGGAGGAACCGCGAAAAGAGAGACTTAAGGCATTTCCCTTAAAACACTAAACACTCATCGAAACTGTATAAAAGAAGAGCCAGCGTTAACGTGTCCCTGCCATAACACAATTGAGTTGTCAAAATTAAAACTCGCATTCACCGTGTGCTCTCTAGTTCTCGGGCTATACCGCACTGACACAGGTACGCGCAAAGTTTGCGGTCTCCTCTTAAGGACGCTGTGGCAACGTAGTGGCAATCGCAACGTGTGACCGTATAAGTATCTGCTGGAATACCTATGTAAACTCGTCGGTGCACGACGATGCCTTTGAGGTGTTCACCTCGCTAACTGGATCGATTCAGTGCGAAACAAGTAAGCGATACAAAAAAAAAAAAGATAATACGTGCAAAAGAGTTCGCAACGGGAGCAGTAAGAGGTCTCAGTCACGTGCGGGTATTCATCTGCGAAGCCCGACAAAAAAAAAAAGCAAAAAGTACTGGCATCAAATGTGGGCATAATTGACGGCATGCTATCCAGAACGCCGCCAGAGAGAAAACGGCCCGCTTGAGAATGAGGAGTCAAAGTGAAAATAGGTGAAGGAAAACGGAAACGGTGAAAGAGAGGAAGAGAAAAAGGAGTGATAGAGAAAGACGCTGAGCGGTCTCGCGACTCGACGCCCTAATCGCGTCCCAATCGTAAAGGCATAATTAGAGTTTAATGGCTGTCCGAATTCAGGACAGCTGCTGATCGCGACACCGCTTTGAAAGAAAACACAAGGAGAAACCTGTCCCCCCCTCTGCCATCTATACTTTTCCACGCTGTCTAGCAGGCCTTCGTTGAATACCTTTGTTTCTTTATTTAAAAACTCACCTTCGTTTTTTTTTTTTTTTTTTTGCTGTACAGCGTCAACATCGTAATTGTCTTTGATCGTGTCCTCACTTATTACACGGGTCGGCGTTCTCTCATCGCTACGATCTGCATTTTATTTGCTATCGCACTCGGGGGTTGGATGACGGCCTGGGGTGTTTGTGAGCATTTTAAGGGAGGCGCAAGGACGAGGTCGAAGAAATTACAGATTGCGGTGTAAAGAAAAAAAAAAGAAAACGAAACACGAAAACGGGCTCAAGGAAAAAAAAACGTCTCGAAAAAAATAAAAAGGGAAATTGAAAGTCGCGAAATTTATGACGGTGCGCACTCCTGAGAGTGAGAGAGGAACGGCCTCATTTCGGACCGAAACCATCGAGCCACTTCCCCGTATGTATGTATGCGGGTTCATTTTCTAGCGATGTTATAAATACGGATCAGCGAACGTAGGCGATTGCTCTTTTCGTTGTAGTGTGGTTGACGGTGCGTGTGCGTTACATTCATTAAACAAAATGAAAGGGGGGCCTTCGATTCCCCGTGGCGTCCCGTTATTGCTTCCTCTTTGTTTATTTTTTTCTTTGTTTTAAAGCGCGTAATATCTCTTTTCGAACGCCTCGCAACGAGAATGCGATCCTCTCCAACAATGAATTCGCGCCGGTTTGATTGCCTCACGTGCTTTCCCACTGATTCCTCTTTTAAAATTGCGATTCTGCTGAACTTTCACAGAGGAAAGATACCGAGTGCCTTATCAGTCAGCAGATTACGAATCGCGCATGCCCCTTGAAAATTGCTAGCAATTACGCACGCGTACAATGTGCAGTGGCCCAGCGCGAGAATTTGATGACGTAGCTGCGGAGGCACTGCGAACGACAGATACAGAAAAAAAAATTTCTAGGGGAGGGGGGGGGGATAACTTTTTGAAATGGTCATATTACGCTCTGTATGCCATGGCGAAAATAAATTCGGGCCAGGAGGGGAGGGGGGAACCTGGTGTGCCCCTCCCCCTAACTACGTTACTTCTGTACGGGCACTGGGTAGGAGGGGGGGTAGGAGGGGGGGGGGGGGGGTTGGAGGTCGCTTTAAGAACTACCCTATACTGACGACGCAACATTTTTACGCGCCCGGAGGCCGCCGAACCACATGGCGACGCGGCATTGAGTCAACCAGTGTCATTTGGGCGCTATTGTATAGCACACGGTTCGACCTTTGCACTCGGTAAAAGTCACTTTCCCCGTCACTACAGCTCTGTTGTTAAAGTGACGGCCCCACTCACGTCGTCGGTTTTCCTTTTTTTTGTATACAAAATCCGATAAGTTGCTACCTTTGTGTAATAGAAAACGGATAGGCGTTTAGGACATCGCTCTTACGAAACAGCGCTAGGAAATTCACGAAGTTACTTTGAGTGTACTGCAGAACAGGCTATGAACTTCGTAGGAAAACATTATTGGTCTGTTGAATGACGTCAACAAGGACCTTGAGTGCACTACTCATATCGTAAACAGTGACGTCAGAGCAACGCCCGACACGAAGGCGTTGTATAACGTTCCTCTACTTCTCCTCTTCGCAGTACTGAATCTCTCCAGAAACGCGACATTATCAGAATGGATGTACAAACTCGTCAAAAATATATGTTGGTAGCGTGTATAGTGTCGCCTTTTGTGAACAGACGCGACAAATAGTTTAAAGCAGCCTCTGTTATCTTCCTGAGGATATCAATAAGGAATGTAAAGATCTGCGCGTGTGAATATCGATGAGATATTGAAACATGCGGAAAATCAGTTCGGGAACGTTAGCGGAGTCCTGTGAACTCACTAAGCACATTGTTTTGTGAGCCGATGTCATGTATAGGGGTGTAGTAAAGGTTCCAAAGCCACGCTGCTACAGGATTACATGACATAGTGGTCGGAGAACGTATGACACACCCCCACCCGTCCCCCTTTCTTCCCCCACACAGAGACACGCAAATATCTGAACACCCCGACAGATTCGAAATCCGAAACACGTATCGGTGGTCACAGTCCAACCATAACCTCACCCAAGGCATAAAAAAGGAAGATAAAAAACTTTCCCAGTCCGACCACTAGACTCGGCATGCGCACTCGTCCAGGACCTTCACCTTTGAGTTCGTCTTCTGAAAACCTATTATTTTTCAATCACGACCACTCCTACGCGTACATACTAAACCGTGAACCATGCTCGCGCGATGCACCATCGAGCACCTTGTTTTTTTTTTTTTTCAATGTGTATGTCTTTCTGTCGGAGTGAAAGTTTTTCTTTCTCCCCCTCTGCCCTTCAATTCTCAAATCGCTCGATCGTCCTTGTTTCATTTCTTTTCTCTCTCTCCAGAGACAAACACACGCAACAAACTCGCACGTCTTCTTCGGTCGGCGTGCACCTGCCAACGAACTCTTCTCGAGGAGGGGAAGACCAACTTTACGATTTTTTCTCCAGCGCCGCCGCGGCGGCTCGCCGACGTTCGTTTTTGATGGAGCCTCGTGTGGCGTAAGCGTGTAATTTGTCGCGATTAGGAAGGGATGCTGGCCCGTCTCTCCTCCTTCTTTACTTTTCCTCTCCCTCACACGGCGCTCGCCATGCCGTCTCTCCCGTAGCCCTTTTCAACGCTACCCGCTCCCGACATCCCCTCCCCCCCCCCCCCCCCTCTTTGCGCCCGACCCTCATCTTTTACTTTTCGCTCTCTCTACGTTTCTTCTTTTTTTTTTTTTTTTTTTCGCTCCTTCAACAACTTCGTTCGGTCGTTTTGTTTTGCGAGATGATTCGGCGCCGAGAGCGCAGGAAAATGCCGACCAACTCTGACGTCTCGCACGACGCCTACAGGCATGCTTGTTTCTGATGTTGTTCTGTTCCGTTTCTTCCTTTCTTTCTTTCTTTACAGCGGCGCGAACGGACACCCTCAAAGCAGATCTCACCTGCACGTACTGTAAACTACGCTATACCTGTACATATGACTCCGTTTCCCGCTTTCCTAGTTCAACTCCCTCACTCTCCGCCATCGGTAGTTCCTCTGTTAAATACAGGTTAGGTTCGGGTTACAACCTCTCCCCAAAAGGTGGACCCACCGGGTGTCTTCTTGTTCTCCTTCCTCTTGGTGTTTGTTTCTTTTTTGCTTTCGTCACCTGTTTTTATGAGATCTGCTTCGGTCATCATTTCGCCCTGTACACTGCAAACTCCGCGAACGCCAAATCACGCATTTCGCTGACGAAGCGCTCATATTCTGAAGGCTTGGCCAGCGAATGTGCCCAGCGCTCTTCCTAAATGCGCGCTGCGTGAAGACAGTGAAAGAGAGAAATAGGTTGAGGGGGTGAGGGGAAGAGTGAGACTATTTCACGGCGCCCCCCTTCATTCTTGGGCTTTATTTTGGAATGCTTTTCCAGCAGATCGTGTTTCTTTTGTTTCTTTTGATGTACTTGAATAGCCCCATTCTTTCGATGCAACTTAAAAGAATGCGTAACGAGAGTCACTGAAACAAAGAAAGAGAAAAATGGAAAGGCGTGCACCTTACCAGACTGGAAGATGACCAAGGCCTCACGAGGGGGTGGTTTGAAAGCTATCGATGGCACCGAGATGGACAGACATCAACGAACAAAAAAAAAAATGAACCACTACAAACTACAAATCGAGAGGGGGGGGAGATGAAAAGGCGTGCCGAGCGGTTGCATTGTGAAAGGCGGCAGGGGCTGAAAAAGGAGGAGGAGGGTGATACGAATGCGGGCGACGGCGCATCGAAATATGAGGGAAGTGGACGTGTATTCGAGGCATAGCGAGGTGTGTCCGTCCGTCCGTGCCGGCAACGCTCTTCATTCGTAACGCGTACGCGGCGTACCAGGGCATGCGTTAGGACGCTGTAGCACCGACTAGCCGAGGCAATATGCACCTCAACCTTTCAACAGCAAAACAGTTAGAACAGAACAGAACAGAACAGACTCCACGTGTCGGACGTTTCGTTGCTTCGTGACGCTTGCTTGTAGACGAGCGTCTTCCCCCCGCCCGTTAGTGGTAGTTAAGTCGGGTTAGCTGCAATCGCGTTTCCTCCCGGCGCATTTGCCACGTAACGTCGGGCGAGATTAACCGGACCGCATCGAGGTTGCCCGCCAGGACAGCGGGCACGGCTGCGTAGACGCGGCGTGTACACGGTTCTCTGGTGCACTTCCGCGGACGACACACAGTGTGGACTCAGAGATCGATATATGGGACGCCATGAGGTCAAGCTTTTAGCGATCAGTGATGTAATTGATTGATTGATGTGTGGAGTTTAACGTCCCAAAACCACTATATGATTATGAGAGACGCCGTAGTGGAGGGCTCCGGAAATTGCGACCACCTGAGGTTCTTTAACGTGCGATCAGTAATGTACAAGTATGTATGTCTTAACCCCCCCACCCCACAAAAACGAAGCCATGTTTCGGCACAAAACACATGTCATTTAAACCGTATCCTCGAGTGTATAATGTTAGACACTGACCCTCGCATTACGTTGATGATCTGCTGAATGCATCAATCAATTGTTATGTGTAACGTTTATGCGTTGATTTTTATTAACTTGTACCGAGTTCTTGAAGCAAGCACTTGACGACGAATCGTGATAGCCAGCTTGAACGTGGCCTACGTTTTCATATATGCTGAATTCACGAAACAAAACCGTAGTATCAAGCCAGATATGACCGCTAATACGCCCCCCCCCCCTTTCCTCCACCTCCCTTTCTCCTCATCAAACTCCTTCGTATACTGTCTCATTGGAAAACAAAATGCTTCGCGCTTGACTGATGTCGAAGTAGTCAAGTTTAGAGAAAAAAAACAAAACTAAGCTGAGTCGAAGTTCTTTACGTTCAGTCAACTTGTGTCGTCAACCACCGCTTAACATAGTGGCTCAAGTGTCGCACCGGTTAGCTCGACGTCGTGGGTTCGATTCACGAACGGTTGCCGCACCATGATGGGTGCGAAAGGCAAAAAAAAAAAAAAAACCAAACCTGTGTGCTTACGTATAAGCACAGATTCAAGAACTTCCAGACGATCGAAAGAATGCGGAATTTCTCACTGGCGTCAGGTCTCATGATCATTTTGTAATATAGCGTGCGATTTATTTATTTCACTCGTAAAATGTACTAATTGCAGAATTTTACCTTCGGCCAACTCGTTACGCTTCCTTCGCATACAGTCTTTAAAGCATACATGGTATTTAACGACCGAAGAGGCACATTATGACTTTTGGGCACGTCACAGTGGGAGAGCTCCAGAAAAATTCTGCGCCACGTGGGAAACATTAAGATGCACCCAAACCTGCACGCGCGGGTGCTTCATAGTTTTTTATTCCAATCTAAGTGCGGCCACCGATGTCAGGAATCGAACCCACGTCCAACAGAATCGAGCAGCGCGTGCAAAGCTGTTGTCGTGCTTAAATAATCAAGATTGTGCCGGCACCTGTGGAGAAAAAAAAAATATCTAAACGTTAAGGTACCGATTTCGCCGTATGTACATAAACTTTACCGTGTCTTGAGCAATGTTGGCAAGACATATGGTATTAACAAAGTGTTCCCAGCTAAAGAAAAAAACAAAGCTATCTAGAATCTGTCTTCTTCTTAAGAAACAAATTGGAGGGCATTGAGGATAAAACTGACGGCTGTGATTTTAAACCTCGTAAGCGCGGGGTTGTTTACCTTATTCCGCTTATACTTGCGACAAATCGTACGTAAAACAAAGCAGCAGATGTATTTCAACGTTCGTTTAAAAGAACATAATCAGTATTTGGAAAAAGCCTAACACATCCCATTCAGCGTCGCACTTGTGACTGCTCTCTGGTGCTTGTGGACGCGCAGGCGATTTGTAGTCAGTATACCAATTTAAGCCGCGAAGTTACCGACGCTTTCCGCATTAAAAGAATCGCAGACGCGAGCATGAGCCATGCGGCGATTTTCTTGACGGACAAGGAGTTTGCTCACCTGCTTGGCTCACCTGCTTGGCTCAGGTGGCATGTTTTTGAATATTCTTAATGATGCGCACGTGTTGTTGCTAAATCGACTCGCTTTCTTATGCGCATGTATGCCCGGCATTGTTTCGCCATTTTTTTTTTAACGGGATAACGTTGAAGAAGGCTCGTTTCGCAGAAATCCAGGCGTCGGCTGATTATTCACTGAAAAATTATTGGAATACTGCAGAATGGAAGCTATTCAAAATAATTCCAATACTAAATAAAAAGGCAGGGAATTGAGTATGCCCAGGATAATATAAGGCATATTTCATTGACGTCTAGCCTGATTAAACTTGTAGAGAGAGTCTCGGTTGCTCGAATGATCAACTATGTCAGTGAACATTGACTTATAAAACCTAGTCAAACAGATTAGCTTGTTAGTATATTAATATTCCTATTTTCGGCCCCGAGCCTGCCTGATTGCCTGACCGCTCACTTGTGCAGCGTTTTCATTCTTTGTTTCCGACTTGATTTTATAGACTTAATTTCCACTGAATGTTTTCCGTTACATAGACCACTAATTTAAAAATGCTGCCGCGCGGTTCTTGGCCGATCCCCCTTTGTGGGTGAGTGCCAGATTTATGAGAAGAACGTCGTCATCAAAAGCTTCCTCTGCTTGTAAATACAGTGATAGTAACTTTCATGCTTTACAATCACCTTCGTCTTGTACACATGTTTCACAAATTACAATACACCATAAAATATTGCAGTAATAATGCGTGGTACAAGTATGCATTGCCATCAGGAATCAGAACAAGTAATTATCTTAATGACTTTATGGTTTTAAGCCGGTCACCCACAACAAAAGGCACACACGATACTACAAGGCCTATTCCCTTAAGACCACGTAGTGGGTGCATAGCAAGTTAAAAAAGATTTCACGCACTAAGTGTTTGATAATACGCACTATAGGAACAGATATCGCTGTCGAGTTCAACTCTTAATGACGAAGCTTAAGAGTCACCGCATTCTCTTATTTTCCGGAATAAGTCTTTCACTTGCGAGACAGCGCTCAGTCACTACGCACTTTGTGTTCCTTTCCGACTTTGTCTGTAGCGCTGCGTTAATTACGGTGTACACACCTTGGCGCGTGCATATAACTTGCGCCGATTCTGTTGATATCGCGTCCACTTGTGGAAGCGGAGGCACAATCGGTGGCGCGACATAGTGTCGGTGGCATGCCGATAAAGAAACGAAAAAAAAATTGTAGTTTTTATGGGCTGTTCACTTTATCGCCACTATCGTTTATAAAAAGTACTTTCGAGGTACGGCCATGCAAACTCTCGACGGAGACTGGAGATATGAAAGATTTTAGAGGCCCTCTCGACATGCGGAGGACTTTTTTTTTTTTCTCGCCATCTCCGTTGTCTTCGAATCGAGTCTCGGAAGCGCAGAGTATTCTAAGAAGTAAAAGTGGTTGATCGCCAATTCAGCGTATTTCCCAGACTTCAACGCCGCTATCAGCTGACGCCGGCCTCCCGGTTTTCAAAATGCGAGATAAGCGTAAAAGTTGAGGGTCGAAAGTGCGATAGAGAAGAACAGATAGCCGAAGCCGCTTGTTCAGCGATGTAGAAATATGACGACAACAAGGTCGTGGTACGTTGAATTTGTGTGAAGTGGGCAATATATCATCAATCGTGCGTGATTCGCGTTATCGTTTTCGAAGCAGCATCTGCTCGTCGAATATTTATCTCAACGTGACGTTGCAGCCGCACTCAGTATGAGTTGCGAAACCCTGGTTGCGGTTTAAGGTGACTCCAAGCCTGATCGATGACGCCGACAGACGTTAAATTGGTTCAGAAAGTATTACTACTTTCACAATGCCCGTAGTTTTATGCGCATTCATGGTCACACGCAGGCATTTAACTTATCATCACTACCTCGAGCCATTGCATATTGGAACGGCCTTCCGGATCATGTTGTATCCATTTGTAACCGTGAAATTTTTCGTGACAACCTGATTTTGTTGCACTCTAGTATTGTATAACGCTGTTACACCTTGATTTTTGTAATCTTTTATATATGTATATATTTTTTCGTCTGCTTTTCTCCTTTATTGTTATTTCGTTTGTATACTGATGCCCCCCTTACTCAATGCCCTTCAGTGGGCCTGTAAGGTATATTGAATAAATAAATAAATAAATAATTGGGTGAGATAATTGAGCAATTTTGTTTTCTATGTAGAGGCCACTTTTTAGAGGTGGCGCCATTCTGAGTACAGACAGGGTGTTGCAACTCATAATTACCGCGACTGTACGTTTTCGACTGCGTATATACGCACGTCGGCGTACAAGTACGCGGGTTCGAATCTTGGCAACTGCGATTGCTATTAGATGGGCACGAAATTAAAAAAAAGAAAGACGCTTGTGCGCTTCGAGTTAAATACAATTCTCACAAATGCAGATGCGACATCGTTCTTTTTTTTTTTTTTTAGTATAACGAGTGCTGGGAATGATTTCTCGCGATGAGCAGGTCATGTCGCTGCAAATATGGCTACTAAAGATGAATGTTGGCTCTGATGTTAGCGTTGCGAGTTACAATTACGCCCACATGAAACAAAAGAACGTTGTCTTCAAATGGTGGTGTCCCGTAAAAAACGCTACACTGTACACACGGCAGCACGCGAAGACCCTTTACATATGAAAAGAAGGTGACTCTGTGTATAAGAAAATCGTCAACGGTGTTCCCCCAAGTCGCGGCGGCGGGACAGGATTCCTCGAACACGCGCGCAAGTGGCAACATTACGAATTCGCAGCCCATTCTTCCAAATCACCGGGAAAACGAGGCATGCAAACACGCTCGCCAGAGATCAGCAGCTTCCGAAGCTTCGCGCCGCGGGAATTCGGCGACGCCTTGGCCACTCACTCGGTGTCGGAAGGACCACAGTTAGCGAAAAGCCACACGCGGCTGGCAATGACATTGCCTCGTGTGTTTTTGTTTTTGTGTTTTTTTTTGCGGGGGGGGAGGCACTCCTCCCAAGGAAGGGAGGTAGGGGGGGGGGGGGATGAAAGCACGGACACGCGACAAACGAGAACACATCGCCCAGTTGTCGCTGCTGGGGCCCACTTGTCGTTTTCCCCCGAGGTCACACATGCGCGAGTCGAGGAAAACTGGCCGTTCGGCCCTGTATAGGGGTACCCCGAAATTTTTGCACCGAGGAATTCAGCCACCATCCTGTACGAGCGAGTCTCTGCGCGAGAGAGCACAAAATATGCGCGCGGAGCCATCAGTACACGAAGGAGCAGAAACGGCAACGAAGACCTCAGCCGGGGCGTTTGGAAGAGTAATCCTACCACTCAACAGGGGAGGCACGTTGTGAGGGTTCAGATAGGGGGAGAGATCAGTACAGAGTAAGGAAGAGAAGGAGGGAGAGTGGTGTCTTCGAGTTGCTCAATACATCCCTCCCCCCCCCTTCAAAAGAGAACGGAACACAAACACACATACAGGCTGCGCGAGTTGGTGCCTTCTGTAGCTTATACAGCTCCGTCGACCCGGCTCGCTCCTGCTGCAACCCCCTAATCGTCGGCAATTAACGTCGCTAGCACAACCCTTTCGGTGCCGACTGTGCGTGCGGCGAAAGAACACGAGCAAGGGGTTCTTCTCCTACACTCCTCGTACCTCCCCCACCACCCTAGCGTCTCGGATTCTCTACGCCTCTTTTCTTCCATCGTGTTGGCTGCTGATGCTTTATTTGTTTGTACATGCGTTATTTTTTTTTCTGCGCGCACTAGTCGTCCTTGCTTGGAGCGTTTAGATTCGTAATCCGTTCCCTTCTCTGACCCCCCCCCCCCCCTTCGAGCCAGCACCACTGACTGCTTTTGCTGCCTTGATCTGCCTCGATGCAGGTTCATGCTAGTTGTGTTAGCAGCCCCTCTTGCGCGTTGCTTCGCCTCTGGCGTGCTCTGAGGCATCGTTCTTTCCCTCTTTACACTCTCTGGCGTGCTTTGAAGCATCGTTCTTTCCCTCTTCACACTCTTTCCTCCTCCCTCCCCCCTCTCTCTCTTTGTTTTCTTCAACGAGTTGTTCAATGAGCCCGTTGCTCTAGCAGTACGATGACTCCGCCCGTGGCAGTTAGCAGCGATTGCGCTTCTGCGAAATCGCAGCGACTCACTTCGCTCCGTGTTTCGTTTCAACTGTTCGTTTTTTGCACTGACACGCGCGCTCTCGAAGGCAACGCTTTAAGGTTGAAATCACACGTCATAAAACCGTTATCTCGACATTACTAGTGTATTAGTATTTATAGTAAGTGGGGTTTTACGTCCGAAGCCCATGATATGATTATGAGAGACGCCGTGGTGGAGCGCTGCGAGAATTATTTCGACCAGTCTGGCACTTTTTTTTTTTTTTAACTTGCAAGGACATCTCGCAGTGCCCAGGCCTCTACTATTTAGCCTTCGATGAAAATGCTTCTGCCGTAGCCTGAATCGAACCTACGACCCTAGAATCAGCAGCAGAGACGAGTCTAGTCTGCAGACTCCGAAATTATGGAATGATTCCTCACACGACCATAACATACGGGGTTGTACAGTGAATATATAACGTTCCACCACGACGCATTGGCGTATGAAATGTGGCTCAGCTTAAGACCTCCCTCCCCCCTCCCCCTTCTGGAATGCCTTCTGATCGACTGGCGCTTTGGATTGGATGTAACCGCATGTCGTTCGCATGGAACAGCGTAAACTTAGCGGCTAATAGCACAGAAAGAACTCAAGAGCGGTAACTTCAGAAACATAAGATACTTTCTGAACGAGCGAATGCCTGAAGTTTCAGCTGGACTTTAGAAATAATTTTGTGTAGCGCGAAGCAAAACGCAGAAACAGGGAAGCACAGATGGGCAGGACAGGGCGCTACTGCAACAACATCTGCGTCATGTCTATCTGTACCTTCCCGTCTCCGTATTTCGCTTCACGCTACATAAAATTCTTCCAAATGCATCATCAATAAGCCCACATTGCAACTGTAGTCCAGCTGGGCGCTATGAGATCTACGTCTAAACTAACCTGAGTAGAGTCCGGTGTACGTGTATAGTATCGTCACGTTATTTTTGTGTATAGCTAGATCATTTTCGCCACATATATTTGTGACCAAGCAACGATAACGTTCATGACGACAGTCGACGCATTAGTGACTTTCCTTGGTGTGTGACTGCGCAACTACGCAATATACAAACGTGGAGCAACGCTTGTCCGTGCCTCGCGCGTCTTGATCACGGCCTCCGAGATGGCGGGCGCGCGGCGTGCCGCACGCACGCCATCTCGGAGGCCATAATCTTGATCATGCGTGTGATACTTGCGTTCCCTCTTTCTCACCTGAACACGGAGTTTAGTTCGATTCGGTACATTACCTGTCTTCGGAATGCATATCACCGTCAGCGCAAACAAATTGGGAAGGAACAAGAGCTGTGCTGTCATCCTCGTCCATCGAACATTTCGCCGTGACCCTTACGTGGAACGTAAAAAGCGAAAACGACTCTGCCAGTTTCGCCTGAAGCCGGCAATCCACAGCTTTGTCGCAAACGCACATACATCATGGTATGCGGGTGGACTCTATTGCAGACACTGGAGACTTCGGCCGTTTAAAAACTGTCTACCTGCCACAAACGAAAATACGAAGACAAAAAAAAAACAAGAAAAATGCCACGCCTGCAAAGAAAAACGGCTACGCGCGCAACATCAATTACATGACTGCGCGCAAACGAAAACGTCGCTTTACGGTAAGTGAATAGCAATGATAAAAAGAAGCCGACCTACAGCGGGCGAACGTGCAAAACAACGTCAAGATTCGAAAATGTGTACAAGTGCGCACGCTTTGGGTGAATATACCCCCCCCCCCTTCACCCTCCAGCTCATACACACCCAGGTTCTTTGTCTAATTCTAGACTGTCTTCGAAGCAAGAGCGAAAACAAGACTAGACTGTGTCAGAAAGCGCGGGTCGCGCCCATGTTACCTTGCCGATCATCTCGCAGTGCTTTTGTCTTTTTTTTTTTTTCTTCAGAAGCCGCTTCCGTGTCTCGTTTTCCGAACCACTTTAGTGCGGCCAGTGCTCGCGTTTTTTGTAGCTTCTACTGCCATCTCGTGGCAGGGTTTCGTTTTTCCTTTGTTGCGTAAGACTTCGGCACGGTACGTTTTTTCCGACTCCTCCGAAGAAGGGCGTTGCCACGGGTCACTACCCCTGCCCTTCTATGCTCCCCCCCCCCCCCACCTCTTAAGGCGTTACAACCCCCCCCCCCCCGAAGCTTTTCTTGTTTCAAGCAAACACGCACCTTTCGAAAGAGAAACCCAATGGGAACGGAACGGGACGTCCAGCTGCAAAACGCGGGTAGTGTGATGGATCAGGAATGGAGGTGCCTGGTATGGGCCTATCGATTACACTTTTCGGACGACGCGAAGTCGGATTAATTGGCGGGGGCAGCAGGACGAAAAAAAAAAATGCCGGAGGGGGTACACACGATGCTCCGGGGTGGGTTGGCAGGGAGGGCGGAAGGAGTGGCAATGCGAAATGCGAACTCGAGAGACGCAGGAACGAGTCCGGCGATCTTCTTTCGCCAACCCAGCGGCGATTACGCATAGACAGACGGACCTCCCTCGGGCGTCAACGATCGCGAAAATGAAACCAGGCAGACAAGGGGGGGGGGGGGCAATGGGGGGGGGGGGGTGTACACGAAAGGCTAATACCAACAAGGTGCATGCCCACAGAAGGTGCGCATACCTGCAAACTCCTCACTCCCCCCCCCTCCCCCCCTCTGAATTCGCATCTTTCTTTTATTCCGTCCTCAGCCAATCGCGATTCGCATGGAGGGAGGAGAGAGATCGACTACCCAATGTTTCCATTTGTTTTGCGCACTGTCTGTCTGCTCGCAGAGATATCGCGATAAGTGCGCCGCCGATTTGCAAGATTTGGCTTTCGTTTTGTTTTTGTTTTTTCTCTTAAGCTTAGCATCTCACGTGAGGGCCGGTTTATACTCCTTAATTTTCTCTCTCTCGCTCTCTTCTAGCTTCACGCGCAGTCGAAACGATAAGACTGGAGGTGAGGAGAAGATGTGAGCGTGAAGTACACGCTGTGTTCACTAATTTGCACACTCGGCATAAAGAAAAACAAAGTTAGAAGGGTACAAAAAGAAGGGGAAGAAGAAGAAGGGCGGAAGGTGGGAGGGGTGTGCGCGCGCCTCTTTCAACGGTGTTAACTATTCTGGAGAACCAAAAAACAAAAGCACGAACCGAGCGAGACTAGAATCGAGCTCTCCCGTAAGCTAGGCGGCGGAGCACCAACCGCTATTACACAAACGCGAAAAGAAATAAAGAAAGGGCAGCATTGCGAGGTCTGTGAACTGCGCTTTTTGCACCGCCACTCTACGACTCTGCCGCCGCAGAGCCACACGCGGATTCACTCTTGTCTGTGCGTGTGTCTCGCATGCGTTCTCCGGAGAGAGAGAAGGAGGGAGAGAGATAAAGGGAGAGAGAAAGGGAGAGAGAGAGGGAAGAGTGAGAAAGCAGGAATGAAAAACATGCAGAGGAAACGGCGAGACGGAGCGGAATCGGAGTCGCTGCGCGGGTCAAATTTAATGCGCCACTTGAATATGAGTAATAACTTTAATTGCGCACCGGTCGGCGCGGCCGACGTCAGGAAGAGGGGAGGGGGGTGTACGTTTCCTTCTCTCCCTATCCTTCTGACTCGGAGTCTTGATGTGCTTCCCAGAGCTGAGCGGAGAGGTACCGAAGAAGAAGGCGCACGTTGAAAGAGCGATATGAAACGTAAGATCCTGGAGGGATGGTGGTAGTAGGAGATAGTTTTTATTTTTACTCGACTCTCCAAACGCACCTGAATCGCATACCCCCTCCGCCCCCCCCCTCCTCGCATCCTACCACCCCTGCTCTCAACCATTCCTCCGTCTCTGTTTCGTCTAAGTGCAGCCACGAACACGGCAAGCAAGCAAGAACATCTCGAGTATGACTGAAGATGCGCTTGATTACGATTCTCGAGCGTTCTCCTCCATGCGCGGCTCTCGTGTGTACAATTGCCCCCGCGTGCATTTCGAGTCGAACGACTTGCCGCGCGCTGTCCGGTGGTCTGACCCTCCCCGTGCTATACACAAGATATGGAGAGGGAGTGAAGTTGGAATGGGGAGGGGGGGCTAAAGAGGTGCCCGAAACCAGCTATAACAACGTGACAAACAGGCTTCGCCTGTTGATTCTGTGTGTTTTCTTTCTTCCTTGATATTGAAGCATTAGGGCTTCGCAATCAAGAACATAAGACACGAAGTTGCGTGCGGCTCTGCCTTGTTTCGTACTTTATTTTTTGTCCCCATCCTCATGGAAGGGTATTAGGCATCTATTTTGCACCCGCGAAGGTGCGTATTGGCGGCGTAATCGAGACCTGTCGTGTTCCATTCCGTTTTGGCGCGCCTTCCTTTAGAAACGAGAGCTCGCGGTCAAGTACGATGCCGTGCACGTATACACACGATAGCTAACACTTCACCACCCCGAAACGCTCCCAGAAAGAAGAAACAGAACTGGAAATCGCAGCCACTTCGGCATAGGTAGCGAGCCCTCCAAACGCTCGATTTGGCTTCTATATGCAGATAACGAAGAGCATTTCTTCCGTCGTGCCCGACTACTTCCGTGTCGATCGCTTAACAACTGCAACGGCCTTGAGTGCGTTAACCAGGTGTTTAATAGGCAGCGCGTATACGCCACTCCAAATAAGACGTCCTTTTGTAATGTCGAGTCAATTTTGTGTTCATGCGCTCCTGTGCAGGGCCTGGAGACATTAACCTGTTTGAAGTATTGAACTTCACTTGTAGGTATCCCACAAAAAAGAAGTCTTTACAACGTGTGGAACAGCCCAGCTGTCGACGACCTTCGAAATTGTCCGCCGCGGTGAAGCAGCGGTTGTTGTACTCGGCTGCTGAAGCCGACGGTCGCCGGTTCGAACACAGCCGTGGCAGTCGCATTTCCATGTAGGACTAAACGCCAGGAGGCTCGTCTACTGTGCCATGTGGGAGGACGTTTAAGGACTCCGGATGGTCGAAGTTTCCGGAGCCCTGTACTACTGGCGTCTTTCATAATCATACCGTGACTCTGGAGCGTAAAACATCACAAGAACAGTATTACTGATCTTTTGGAGCTTTACAGAACTAGCCACGTTTACCCTCTCGAAATTATGTCGTCATTGTAAGCTTAATACCACAGGTCCTGGTCCATGAATTAAGAACACTATATATAACAGCTGTATCTTGTCCGGTACTTAGTTACGGATCAGAAACCTGGAGACTTACAAAGAAGGTTCAGCTTAAATTGAGGACGACGCAGCGAGCAATGGAAAGAAAAAAATGGTAGGTGTAACCTTAAGAGACAAGAAGAGAGCAGAGTTGGATTAGGGAACAAACGGGGTTTAAGGATATCATAGTTGAAATCAAGAAGAGGATATGGACATGGGCCGGACATGTAGCGCGTAGACAGGATAACCGCTGGTCATTAAGGGTAACTAACTGGATTCCTAGAGAAGGCAAGCGAGTTAGGGGGAGACAGAAGGTTAGGTGGGCAGATGAGATTAAGAAGTTTGCGGGTATAAATTGGCAGCAGCAAGCACAGGACCGAGTTGACTGGCGGAACATGGGAGAGGCCTTTGTCCTGCAGTGGACGTAGTCAGGCTGAAGGTGATGATGATGACGACGACGACGATGATGATGATGATGGTGATGATGATGATATCACCACCAGTTTTGTTAAGCAGCTCATTCATGTGGGATTTCAACGAACCAGGCGAACTTCGTGAGTTCGACGAAACAGCGTCGTTAACGAGCCTAAAAGCATTTCGCGACCGCCAGGTGGCGCGACTGAATCAAGTGGAACTCCCTCCTCCTCGTATCTCTATCACTATTTGTCTGTTCTTTTTCGTTGTGAGTGCCGGCATACGGTGCGCCTATTTGTCAACCTTCGTCACCGTTGCAACGGCCACTCCGCTCGTGTGCACATATACTATATATTGTACGCTGTTATGCCAGCGAGTCCTCGTCAAACGTCCGTGCCTCTGAAACAGGCAATCTGGGTCAAGGCCAGCCCGCAGCCCGCCGGGCGCGAACAACTCCACGGCGTGAACACGCGCGGCGCATCTGTGGCCCACGTGCATTGAGTCAGCGTCGCACGTGACAGCGAGCCGGCGTCCTCATGTCTGGTGGCCTGACGCATCGCGCGGCGAACCCCATTGGAGGAGCCTGCTCTGAAGACCAGCGGCGCTTCTGATTGGACATTTTAGTTGGGCCCGGTGGAAATAAAAGAAGCCCTGCGGCGTGTCGCGATCAGCGGTTTTAGGCGAAAGGCTGACCTATGTATTAGAGAGAGGAGCTCGGCTCTTCGAGTCTCTGCCGGCCCCAGTGCCGAAATTGTAACGCCTCTGTATATATGCTGTACATAAACCTTGTTTAACTCACCGTCGTCTCGTCCGCTCGTCTCCTCAGCTCTGCGCAGAAGCAGTCGCGAGCTGAGAAACATACGCTACCAAACGGCTGGTGACCTTCCCGGCGGGGTCGACAGCAGTGGCGCCTCCGGGACCGCGTCGGCGTCGCCGTCTTTCGCAACAGTGGTGGCTTCGGCGGGATCGGTCCGCCGTTTCGCAACAGTGGAGGTCAGCGGCGGGATCGGTCCGTCGTGCGCAACAGTGGTTGGCAGCTGCGGGATCGGCCGGCGTCAGCGACATCGATGCGGTGAGTGCCTGATGTTTTCCCCTCAGTTCACCAGACTACTCTAGCTCAGGTTGTAGTAGTTTAGAGAAAGGGCTGTGTGAAGCATTGAAGTGAGCTTTGATCGTTTCAAGCCAAGTTGAAGTGCTTTTAAACCAAAGTTAATGCGGAGGTGGTAAACACGGGAGGGTGAAAAATTGCTTGCGCGTCTTGCTAGTAGGCTTATAGTGGGTACGGCAAGTAGATTCTTAACAGGGGCAAACAGCAAGAGGCTAGTGTGAACGATGGAGAACCTTAAAGTGAAGGAACTCATCGAAATTTGTGAGGAACTCGGCATTACTTTGGGCCGTGCGAAACGAAAGCAAGCGATCCTTGATATCATGAAGGATGAGGGAGTGTCGGCTGAGGAAGTCGATGAGGCCTGGGTGGATATTAAAGCACGCCGTGAGGAGGCTGAAAGGCGAGAAGTAGAAGCTCGCGAAGAGGTTGAAAGGCGCGAAGCTCGCGAACGTGAAGAAGCTGAAAGGCGCGAACGTCGCGAGGAGGCCGAGAGACAAGAGCGCCTAGAGTTGAAACGACTAGAATTGGCAATCCTACAGTGTTCGCAGGCGCCTAGCGTAGCTTCTCCGACGAGTCAGGTCAGCGGTATTAGAATTCGGGATCAACTGCCACCGTTCGTAGTAGGCGAGGACATGGCGAAGTATCTCGTCAAGTTTGAACACGTCTGTGAGCGAAACGCTTTGGAGCGGTCTCTTTGGGCGCAGAACCTGTTAGCTCTTCTTCCCGGCGAAGTGTCCGACGCATTAACTTGCTTGTCTAGGGAAGCGTTTGAGAGCTATGACGAGGTTAAGGAAGTGCTCTTGAGACGTTATAAGTTGTCACCCGAGGCTTTCAGGCAAAGGTTCCGGTATGCTAAAAAGGGGAATGAGTCACACGTTGACTTCGCGTTTCGTCTTAAAGCCGATTTGATTGAATGGCTCAAGGGCGAAGGTGTTTATGACGACCGCGATAAAGTGGTGGAATGCGTTGCATTGGAGCAATTCTACGCTGCATCGAGGAGGATGTCAAACTTTGGCTGCAGGACAAACTGGTGAAGTACAGCTAAACAAGGCAGCAGAGTTAGCTGAGGAGTATTATACTCGCCGAAAGTTGCATAGCAGGGCAGTGCGCGTTGAAAAGGATGAAAGAAAAGAGGGCTTTTCAAAGAAACCTGATCAACGGAAACCCGCTCCGCACCGTAATTTCAAAAAGGACCCGTCTCTTACGAAGGACACTGTAGAGGAAGGGAAAACAGAAGCGGAAAAATCGAGTGAGGTTTCTAAACAACGCACTGATACCACACGGGCGTTTGAATCACGGAAGCCACTAATCTGCTACAACTGCAAAAAGGAAGGGCACATCGCGATAAACTGTAAGCAAAAGTTTGCTTTTGCAACAATTAGAGAATCGGAAAAGAACATGCGGTTGTTGGAGCCTTATATCCAAGAAATTAGTGTGAATGGGAAAGCGTGTCGAGCACTTAGAGACTCCGCGGCAACCATGGATGTTGTCCATCCTTCATTGGTGTCTCCGGACGACTTTACAGGAGAATGCGCGTGGATTAGGCAAGTCGCCGAGGAGCAGAGTGCTTGCTTACCAATCGCCACGGTTGTCATTGAAGGCCCGTTCGGTAAGCTTCGCACTGAAGCGGCTGTGTCTGCCGCGCTTCCCGATCGTTTTCCTTATCTCTTCTCCCAACAACTCAGAGCAGCTTCTCAAGAGCAGGGTAAATCGTTCTTCCCCAACTTAGCGTACATGGCCCTCACGCGATCGCAAGCGCGGAAGCTCTCGCAAGAGCTTGACCTTGTTCAAAGCGGTGAACTCTCGAGTGACCTGGTCGGCGGGTCGACGGAACCTCAGAGAGGAAACTTTCCGCGTGAGTCATGTGAGCAGTCGCGCGAGCGGCCCGTCGCCGAACCGACCGGCGCATTTTCCGTGGAAAGGGAAGACGACATGGCGCCATTGGATCAGAGGGAGAGGGCTGCAACGCTCTCGCCTGTAGCGGAAAGTTGGAGTGAGCTGTCGAGGGTTGATCGAGAAACGCTCATTCGAGAGCAGCGTGAGGACCTCTCGATTAAAGCGCTAATGGAAAGCGTAAACTTAGAAAAAAGAAAAGAATGTTTCTTTTTTTGAGAAAGCGGGGCTTTTGTATCGGAGCTACACAAATGCGCAAGGTCGCAAGTATGAGCAGCTCTTAGTGCCACAAAAGTATCGTCGCCAACTATTGGAACTGGCGCATGAAAACGCATGGGCAGGGCATCTCGGCATAAAAAAAAGCAAGGCTAGAGTTTCCCTTCAGTTTTATTGGCCGAAATGCTGGAAGGATATCGAAGACTTTGTGCGCTCATGCGACACTTGTCAGAGAGCGGGGGAAATCCACGGACAAGTGGAAAGCACCCATGAAGCTTGTGCCGATTATCACAGAACCTTTTCGGCGCCTAGTAATTGATATAGTCGGGCCATTGCCAGAGTCAAGGCAAGGTTGTCGGTACATCCTGACGGCTCTCTGTGCAGCCACAAAATTTCCGGAAGCGATACCCCTTAAGGAGCTAAATTCCCCTCATGTCGTGGATGCGCTACTATCCATTTTTGCACGCGTCGGATTTCCTTCTGAAATCCAATGCGACAATGGTAGTGTCTTCACCAGCTGCCTTACCTCTACCTTTATGGATAAATGTGGAATAAAAGTAGTGCACAGCTCGATCCATCACCCGCAATCTAATCCGGTAGAGCGTATGCATTCCGTTCTGAAACGGATATTGAGAGCTCTCTGCTATGAGCACAAATGCGACTGGGAAGCGTGTATTCCTCCCGCTATGTTCGCTCTAAGATCAGCTCCTCATGAGAGCACTGGTTTTAGCCCTGCAGAACTTGTGTATGGCAGGAGTTTGAGAACACCATTGCAAATGCTACGCGAGTCCTGGGAGGGATTCGATGAGGACCCTAATGTAGTTGCGTATGTTCTAGACCTCCTCCAGAGGCTTGGAAAAACGAAAGATCTTGTGGAAAGCCACATGAAGGCTGCACAAGTATTGTCGAAGGAGTACTACGACAAATCGGCGAAGAAGCGCACATTTGAAGTTGGTAGTCAAGTAATGCTGCTGCGGCCGTCCAAAAAGAACAAGCTTGAGGTTCATTGGGAAGGGCCTGCCAAAGTAATATCAAAGCTTTCTGATACCAATTATGAAGTGAAATTAGGAAGGCGGCCGAACAAAATTTACCACAGTAACTTGATGAAACCATACGTTCAACGTCAAGCGGTCGTAAATCTCCTGTTGAATGCTGCAGAGGAAGAGGGAGAAGAAATTTTGAATTCTAGTGATATAATCGAAGGGGGACCGGAGGTAATCTTGGAGCAGTTGAACCTAGAGCCTAGGTTAAGTGAAGTCCAGAAGGAGGACCTGAGAAGGATTGTTTCCGAGTTTCAAGACGTGTTTTCGGACCGTCCCGGAAACACGACGGTGATCGAGCACGATATCGAGCTAACTTGTGAGGAGCCAATCCGTAGCAAGCCGTATCGTTGTTCCCCCGTGCAAAAGCAGATCATGAAAGAGGAGATCGATAAAATGCTGGAGTTGGGAGTCATAGTACCGGGCGAGAGTGACTATACATCCCCTCTAATATTGGTTCAGGTGCCAGGAAAAGATCCGAGGCCATGCATCGATTACCGGCGTCTTAACGCAATAACTCGGGACCAAACTTACCCGATACCAAACCTAGAGGAGAGGGTGGAAACTGTGTCACAGTCCAGCTATATTTCCACGTTAGACCTCGTGCGAGGGTATTGGCAAGTCCCCCTTACAGAGCGTGCCAGCCGCTATGCCACATTTGTTTCTCCATTTGGAACGTATCGCCCACTTAAGCTGAGCTTTGGATTGAAAAATGCACCCTTTTGTTTTTCAGGCTTAATGGACCGCGTTCTTAAAGGCCTCTCCGAGTTCGCTCTGCCGTATATTGACGATGTCGCCATCTTCTCCAACACCTGGGAAGAACATGTCGAGCATTTACGCGTCGTGCTGAACAGGTTGAGAAAGGCTGGCCTTACCGTGAAACCTACTAAATGTCACCTAGGGTGTGGCGAGGTGTCTTACCTGGGGCACGTTGTGGGGCGTGGCCGGCGTAGACCTTCAGAAATTAAGGTAGCCGCTTGTCGTGAACTATCCACGACCAACCACAAAATCAGAGATAAGGGCATTCTTGGGCTTGGCTGGATACTATCAGCATTACGTGCAAAATTACTCTAGCATTGCCAGCCCCCTCACTGACGCGCTTCGAAAGTCCGAGCCGGTTAAAGTAGTATGGGACTCAGAAAGGAGACTGCGTTTTGCCAGCTAAAACAGGCCCTAAGCGAAAAGCCTGTTCTCATGGCACCCGATTTCTCTAAGAGATTTGTGATTCAATGCGACGCGAGTGATCGCGGCATGGGAGCTGTATTGTGCCAGGAGGACAGTGCTGGTAACGAAAGGCCAGTTTTGTATTTAAGTCGAAAACTCAGCGGCAGGGAAGAGGCGTACAGTACCTCTGAAAAGGAATGCGCTTGCCTCGTGTGGGCCGTTCAAAAGCTAGCTTGTTATGTCTCCGGTTCGAGGTTTGTGGTTGAAACGGACCACTGTCCTCTAACCTGGTTTAAATAACATGTCGCCTAAAGTGGCCGGTTACTGAGGTGGAGCATGATACTCCAACAGCACAACTTTGACGTTCGCTACAAAAAAGGAAGGCTAACGCTAATGCCGACGCATTGAGCCGTGCGTTTGGTTAGTACCTTCTCAACCTTTCGGTTTCTCGCTGGCGATTCGGGGCAAAATTTTGACCTCATCACGACCTGGGCCGAGCGCTCTCGTTCAGAGTGCTCTCAAGGGGCCAACTTTATGTGGTATTCTAATTCGTTGCGTTGTTTTAATTGTGAAAAATTCAAGTTCTTACTTTAAGAGTCTTGTGTCCCACATGTGCCTCTTGATGTAGAGGGAACAAAATTCCGATAGACACGTAGATAGGTATATATTGTACTATACTTTGTCTGGTGTTCTGTCGGGTGACCGAAGGCACTTGCGTGTGTCGTGTGTTGTCTGTTGTCGAACCGTTCTTAGCAAGTTGCAGAACCATCGACAAGTGCTGAAACCGAAAATGGTCAGAAGAGACGAGCGAAGTTGGCCAGCAAGTTGTGGCGACAAGCCAGTGGAGCGGGGATCTGTCGTCAATGATGGGATGTGTTCCCGGAACAGTCTGGAGCTGTATTCTCCCCATGGCCCTGGAGGCGAACTGGAGGGACCTGGCGAACGAGCGCACCTGACATCCGAGCCCCGTGGAAGCAGCTCGTCTTTCCGGTGCATTGTCTGGCGGCGGGGGTGCTTGTTATGCCAGCGAGTCCTCGTCAAACGTCCGTGCCTCTGAAACAGGCAATCTGGGTCAAGGCCAGCCCGCAGCCCGCCGGGCGCGAACAACTCCACGGCAGTGAACACGCGCGGCGCATCTGTGGCCCACGTGCATTGAGTCAGCGTCGCACGTGACAGCGAGCCGGCGTCCTCATGTCTGGTGGCCTGACGCATCGCGCGGCGAACCCCATTGGAGGAGCCTGCTCTGAAGACCAGCGGCGCTTCTGATTGGACATTTTAGTTGGGCCCGGTGGAAATAAAAGAAGCCCTGCGGCGTGTCGCGATCAGCGGTTTTAGGCGAAAGGCTGACCTATGTATTAGAGAGAGGAGCTCGGCTCTTCGAGTCTCTGCCGGCCCCAGTGCCCGAAATTGTAACGCCTCTGTATATATGCTGTACATAAACCTTGTTTAAACTCACCGTCGTCTCGTCCGCTCGTCTCCTCAGCTCTGCGCAGAAGCAGTCGCGAGCTGAGAAACATACGCTACCAAACGGCTGGTGACCTTCCCGGCGGGGTCGACAGCAGTGGCGCCTCCGGGACCGCGTCGGCGTCGCCGTCTTTCGCAACAGTGGTGGCTTCGGCGGGATCGGTCCGCCGTTTCGCAACAACGCGCACTTTTCCTTTCTCCACGTTACCTGCTCGACTCTGATAACGCTCTGACCCAGATGAAAAAAAAAAAAGTTTGTTCCTCTTGTTATTGTTTTATATGCTTCCAACGCGACAACAAGCTTCTCTCCTCCGTCCCTATATATAAAAAAAAAAAATACTGCGCCTGCCCATTCCTCCCCCTCGCCCGCTCACAGACTTCGACTTTTCCATTATCTTTCGCCTGTAAACAGGGCCACGAGCTCCCTTTCCTTCCCTCGATTGCTCGGTCGCCATGTGTGTGCGACATCTCGGCGGCCCTTACGTGGCTCTGCTAAACTCCGTTTTGTAACCTCTGACGTCAGACTCCCCAGCGCCCCATCAAGTGCCCATTCGACTCATTTGGCGTAACAAAAAAATGAGTGATTTAGCTGATATCAGCGGCCGGTTGTGGAAGACATCCATCCATCCATCCATCCATCCATCCATCCATCCATCCATCCATCAAATCAATCAATCAATCAATCAATCAATCAATCAATCAATCCGTCTGTCTGTCTGTCTGTCTGTCTGTCTGTCTGTCTGTCTGTCTGTCTGTCTGTCTGTCTGTCTGTCTGTCTGTGAGAGAGCGCGCGCGTGCGAGTGTGTGTAATAACGCCAAAAGTGTTCCAACCAGGTTTATTGCGTCATTTACGCTTAAATAGGCAGCAAAACTTTAGGATGACTCGTACGAGGCAGGCGCAGTAACTTTGCTGACATTCGCTCTTTGTGTTTCTGCGATATATAAACGTATCAGTCATGCCGCACAACGAAGGCTGGTATAAGAGACAAAGAGAAAGGCTTGAACGACAAACTGGTGCCAAGACCACGCTGACGCTCCTGTACCATGCAGCTTTCACTGACGTCACCGGCGCATGTAACCAAGTGTACTGTCAGTGACGTCATTGATATTGTCGGTGACGTGACTGAAGATCGCTCGTTCTCTTACCTCCTTTGCCTTGTGCCTCACCCAGCTCAGTGGTGCAGTCTTCATGTTCATGGTGAGACCTGGAGGTGGCAGGATCGAATCCCAGGAGCGGCGGCCGCGTTTATGTGGAGGAGGATCGCTAGAAATCCCCGTGCTTTGATTTAGGTGCGCGTTAAAGAATCTCAGGTCGTCAGTATTTTACAGAGAATTCCACCACGGCGTCTGTCATATCATATCGTGGTTTTGGGAAGTGAAAGTTTTAAAAAAATGATAAGCTACCGCCTCGTCGCGCTTCCTGCGCTGTTTATAGGCGACTGATATTGAAATTGGTTGATAGATT
>NW_023608193.1:0-27559 GCF_013339725.1 Rhipicephalus microplus | reverse complement strand
CGTCAGACCCCAGCGCCCCATCAAGTGCCCATTCGACTCATTTGGCGTAACAAAAAAATGAGTGATTTAGCTGATATCAGCGGCCGGTTGTGGAAGACATCCATCCATCCATCCATCATCCATCCATCCATCCCATCCATCAAATCAATCAAATCAATCAATCAATCAATCAATCAATCAATCCGTCGTGTCTGTCTGTCTGTCTGTCTGTCTGTCTGTCTGTCTGTCTGTCTGTCTGTCTGTCTGTCTGTCTGTGAGAGAGCGCGCGCGGTGCGAGTGTGTGGTAATAACGCCAAAAGTGTTCCAACCAGGTTTATTGCGTCATTTACGCTTAAATAGGCAGCAAAACTTTAGGATGACTCGTACGAGGCAGGCGCAGTAACTTTGCTGACATTCGCTCTTTGTGTTTCTGCGATATATAAACGTATCAGTCATGCCGCACAACGAAGGCTGGTAAGAGACAGAGAGAAAGGCTTGAACGACAAACTGGTGCCAAGACCACGCTGACGCTCCCAGTGTACCGTGCAGCTTTCACTGACGTCACCGGCGCATGTAACCAAGTGTACTGTGAGTGACGTCACTGATATTGTCGATGACGTGACTGAAGATCGCTCGTTCTTTACCTCCTTTTGCCTTGTGCCTCACCCACCGCAGTGGTGCAGTCGTCATGGTGAGACCTGGAGGTGGCAGGATCGAATCCCAAAGAGCGGCGGCCGCGTTTATGTGGAGGAGGATCGCTAGAAATCCCTTCGCTTTGATTTAGGTGCGCGTTAAAGAATCTCAGGTCGTCAGTATTTTACAGAGAATTCCACCACGGCGTCTGTCATATCATATCGTGGTTTTGGGAAATGCAATTTTTAAAAAAATGATAAGCTACCGCCTCGTCGCACTTCCTGCGCTGTTATTGGCGACTGATATTGAATTTGGTTGATAGATTATCGGTACGGAATGTCGCACTTCTATCGTTAGAAAACGTTTTACTCGCTACTTTACAATGCTCTCTACAACATTACGACGGTTTCATGCGCTTTCACATTAGATATCGCAGTTCCCGACTTGTAATGGTGAAAACACTGCATCTCACTAAGCGACATTGTATAATGCTGTTTTATGAGGGTTCATATCTTAACCTAACCTTACCTAACCTAACCTAACTTAACCTAACCTAACCTAACCTAACATAAACTAACCCAACCTAACCCAACCTAACCTAACCTGACCTAACCTAACCTAACCAAACCTAACCTAACCCAACCTAACCTAACCCAACCCACCCAACGCAACCCAACCCAACCCAACGCAACCCAACCCAACCTAACCTAACCTAACTTAACCTAACGCGGTTGCAAGCGCTTTTACATTAGATGTCGCGTTCCCTACTTGTAATGGTGAAAAACACTGCATCTCAATAGGGACCTTCCATTTATGCGTTTTTATGCGGTTTCCGAAACTTAACTAACCTAACCTTGCATCGTATTAAAAACGCTCTATTACACTGTTTTCGTTCACAATTACGATATTTGCATGACCTCAAGTTTTTCACCATACTTATTACAGTACAGAACGCTGTATCTCGCTAAATGACATCGTTCTTTAAGGTTTCACGATGCTTGCATGCGCTTTAACGAGAATATCACTAGTATAGCAGTTTCGCACTTGTAACGATACAACACGCAGTATCGTCTTGTTAATGCCGTTTTGTGTGCTTTCACAACATTTCATCTATCGCAGTTTCGTACTCGCAATAAAACACACTATCTCGTTAGATGACGGTCGTTTTTGGTGGTTTCACGACGCTACCTACTTAAACTAACATAACAACCTAACATAACCTTCGCACTTCTATCGTTAGAAAACGTTTTACTCGCTACTTTACAATGCTTTCTACAACATTACGACGGTTTCATGCGCTTTCACATAGATATCGCAGTTCCCGACTTGTAATGGTGAAAAAACACTGCATCTCACTAAGTGACATTGTTAATGCGGTTTTACGACGGTTCATATCGTAACCTAACCTAACATTCGCGCTTGTAATCTAAAACGCTCTATTACACTGTTTCGTTCACAATTACGATATGTGCATGACCTCACAGTTTTTCACCACTATTACAGTACAGAACGCTGTATCTCGCTAAATGACATCGTTCTTTAAGGTTTCACGATGCTTGCATGCGCTTTAACGAGAATATCACAGTATAGCAGTTTCGCACTTGTAACGGTACAACACGCAGTATCTGGCTTGTTCATGCCGTTTTGTGTGCTTTCACAATATTTCACCTATCGCAGTTTCGTACTCGCAATAAAACAACACTATCTCGTTAGATGACGTCGTTTTTGGTGGTTTCACGACGCTACCTAGCCTAAACTAACTCAACCTAACATAACCTTCGCACTTCTATTGTGAGAAATCGTTTTACTCGCTACTTTACAATGCTTTCAACAACATTACGACGGTTTCGATGCGCTTTCACATTAGATATCGCAGTTCCCGACTTGTAATGATGAAAAACACTGCATCTCACTAAGTGACATTGTTTATGCGGTTTTACGACGGTTCATATCTTAACCTAACCTAACCTTCGCACTTGTATCTAAAAACGCTCTATTACACTGTTTCGTTCACAATTACGATATTTGCATGACCTCACAGTTTTTCACCAACTAGTACAGTACAGAACGCTGTATCTCGCTAAATGACATCGTTCTTTAAGGTTTCACGATGCTTGCATGCGCTTTAACGAGAATATCACAGTATAGCAGTTTCGCACTTGTAACGGTACAACACGCAGTATCTGGCTTGTTCATGCCGTTTTGTGTGCTTTCACAACATTTCACCTATCGCAGTTTCGTACTCGCAATAAAACAACACTATCTCGTTAGATGACGTCGTTTTTGGTGGTTTCACGACGCTACCTAGCTTAACCTAACTTAACCTAACATAACCTTCGCACTTCTATCGTTAGAAAACGTTTTACTCGCTACTTTACAATGCTTTCTACAACATTACGACGGTTTCATGCGCTTTCACATTAGATATCGCAGTTCCCGACTTGTAATGGTGAAAAACACTGCATCTCACTAAGTGACATTGTTTAATGCGGTTTTACGACGGTTCATATCTTAACCTAACCTAACATTCGCACGTGTATAAAAACACTCTATTACACTGTTTCGTTCACAATTACGATATTTGCATGACCTCACAGTTTTTCACCAACTTATTACAGTACAGAACGCTGTATCTCGCTAAATGACATCGTTCTTTAAGGTTTCACGATGCTTGCATGCGCTTTAACGAGAATATCACAGTATAGCAGTTTCGCACTTGTAACGGTACAACACGCAGTATCTGGCTTATTCATGCCGTTTTTTGTGCTTTCACAACATTTCACCTATCGCAGTTTCGTACTCGCATTAAAACAACACTATCTCGTTAGATGACGTAGTTTTTGGTGGTTTCACGACGCTACCTAGCTTAAACTAACTTAACCTAACATAACCTTCGCACTTCTATCGTTAGAAAACGTTTTACTCGCTACTTTACAATGCTTTCTACAACGTTACGATGGTTTCATGCGCTTTCACATTAGATGTCGCAGTTCCCGGCTTGTAATGGTGAAAAACACTGCATCTCAATAGCTGAAAATAAAGTTTTTTCATTCCATTCCATTCTCAATAGCTGACATTGTTTGATGCGGTTTTTTGCCGCTTCATGACTTAACCTAACCTAACCTTTGCACTCGTATCTAAAAACGCTCTATTACACTGTTTCGTTCACAATTACGATATTTGCATGACCTCACAGTTTTTCACCAACTTATTACAGTACAGAACGCTGTATCTCGCTAAATGACATCGTTCTTTAAGGTTTCTCGATGCTTGCATGCGCTTTAACGAGAATATCACAATACAGCAGTTTCGCACTTGTAACGATACAACACGCAGTATCTGGCTTGTTCATGCCGTTTTGTGTGCTTTCACAACATTTCACCTATCGCAGTTTCGTACTCGCAATAAAACAACACTATCTCGTTAGATGACGTCGTTTTTGGTGGTTTCACGACGCTACCTAGCTTAAACTAACAACTAACCTAACCTAACCTTCGCACTTCTATCGTTAGAAAACGTTTTACTCGCTACTTTACAATGCTTTCTACAACATTACGACGGTTTCATGCGCTTTCACATTAGATATCGCAGTTCCCGACTTGTAATGGTGAAAAACACTGCATCTCACTAAGTGACATTGTTTAATGCGGTTTTACGACGGTTCATATCTTAACCTAACCTAACATTCGCACTTGTATCTAAAAACGCTCTATTACACTGTTTCGTTCACAATTACGATATTTGCATGACCTCACAGTTTTTCACCAACTTATTACAGTACAGAACGCTGTATCTCGCTAAATGACATCGTTCTTTAAGGTTTCACGATGCTTGCATGCGCTTTAACGAGAATATCACAATATAGCAGTTTCGCACTTGTAACGGTACAACACGCAGTATCTGGCTTGTTCATGCCGTTTTGTGTGCTTTCACAATATTTCACCTATCGCAGTTTCGTACTCGCAATAAAACAACACTATCTCGTTAGATGACGTCGTTTTTGGTGGTTTCACGACGCTACCTAGCCTAACCTAACATAACCTTCGCACTTCTATCGTTAGAAAACGTTTTACTCGCTACTTTACAATGCTTTCTACAACATTACGACGGTTTCATGCGCTTTCACATAGATATCGCAGTTCCCGACTTGTAATGGTGAAAAACACTGCATCTCACTAAGTGACATTGTTTAATTGCGGTTTTACGACGGTTCATATCTTAACCTAACCTAACATTCGCAGCTTGTATCTAAAAACGCTCTATTACACTGTTTCGTTCACAATTACGATATTTGCATGACCTCACAGTTTTTCACCAACTTATTACAGTACAGAACGCTGTATCTCGCTAAATGACATCGTTCTTTAAGGTTTCACGATGCTTGCATGCGCTTTAACGAGAATATCACAATACAGCAGTTTCGCACTTGTAACGGTACAACACGCAGTATCTGGCTTGTTCATGCCGTTTTGTGTGCTTTCACAACATTTCACCTATCGCAGTTTCGTACTCGCAATAAAACAACACTATCTCGTTAGATGACGTCGTTTTTGGTGGTTTCACGACGCTACCTAGCTTAAACTAACTTAACCTAACCTAACCTTCGCACTTCTATCGTTAGAAAACGTTTTACTCGCTACTTTACAATGCTTTCTACAACATTACGACGGTTTCATGCGCTTTCACAATTAGATATCGCAGTTCCCGACTTGTAATGGTGAAAAACACTGCATCTCACTAAGTGACATTGTTTATGCGGTTTACGACGGTTCATATCTTAACCTAACCTAACATTCGCACGTGTATAAAACACTCTATTACACTGTTTCGTTCACAATTACGATATTTGCATGACCTCACAGTTTTTCACCAATCTATTACAGTACAGAACGCTGTATCTCGCTAAATGACATCGTTCTTAAGGTTTCACGATGCTTGCATGCGCTTTAACGAGAATATCACAATATAGCAGTTTCGCACTTGTAACGAGTACAACACGCAGTATCTGGCTTGTTCATGCCGTTTTGTGTGCTTTCACATTTCACCTATCGCAGTTTCGTACTCGCAATAAAACAACACTATCTCGTTAGATGACGTCGTTTTTGGTGGTTTCACGACGCTACCTAGCTTAAACTAACTAACCTAACCTAACCTTCGCACTTCTATCGTTAGAAAACGTTTTACTCGCTACTTTACAATGCTTTCTACAACATTACGACGGTTTCATGCGCTTTCACATTAGATATCGCAGTTCCCGACTTGTAATGGTGAAAAACACTGCATCTCACTAAGTGACATTGTTTAATGCGGTTTTACGACGGTTCATATCTTAACCTAACCTAACATTCGCACGTGTATAAAACACTCTATTACACTGTTTCGTTCACAATTACGATATTTGCATGACCTCACAGTTTTTCACCAACTTATTACAGTACAGAACGCTGTATCTCGCTAAATGACATCGTTCTTTAAGGTTTCACGATGCTTGCATGCGCTTTAACGAGAATATCACAGTATAGCAGTTTCGCACTTGTAACGATACAACACGCAGTATCTGGCTTGTTCATGCCGTTTTGTGTGCTTTCACAACATTTCACCTATCGCAGTTTCGTACTCGCAATAAAACAACACTATCTCGTTAGATGACGTCGTTTTTGGTGGTTTCACGACGCTACCTAGCTTAAACTAACCTAACCTAACCTAACCTTCGCACTTCTATCGTTAGAAAACGTTTTACTCGCTACTTTACAATGCTTTCTACAACATTACGACGGTTTCATGCGCTTTCACATTAGATATCGCAGTTCCCGACTTGTAATGGTGAAAAACACTGCATCTCACTAAGTGACATTGTTTAATGCGGTTTTACGACGGTTCATATCTTAACCTAACCTAACATTCGCACGTGTATAAAACACTCTATTACACTGTTTCGTTCACAATTACGATATTTGCATGACCTCACAGTTTTTCACCAACTCTATTACAGTACAGAACGCTGTATCTCGCTAAATGACATCGTTCTTTAAGGTTTCACGATGCTTGCATGCGCTTTAACGAGAATATCACAGTATAGCAGTTTCGCACTTGTAACGATACAACACGCAGTATCTGGCTTGTTCATGCCGTTTTGTGTGCTTTCACAACATTTCACCTATCGCAGTTTCGTACTCGCAATAAAACAACACTATCTCGTTAGATGACGTCGTTTTTGGTGGTTTCACGACGCTACCTAGCTTAAACTAACTTAACCTAACCTAACCTTCGCACTTCTATCGTTAGAAAACGTTTTACTCGCTACTTTACAATGCTTTCTACAACATTACGACGGTTTCATGCGCTTTCACATTAGATATCGCAGTTCCCGACTTGTAATGGTGAAAAACACTGCATCTCACTAAGTGACATTGATTATGCGGTTTTACGACGGTTCATATCTTAACCTAACCTAACCTTCGCACTTGTGTCTAAAAACGCTCTATTACACTGTTTCGTTCACAATTACGATATTTGCATGACCTCACAGTTTTTCACCAACTTATTACAGTACAGAACGCTGTATCTCGCTAAATGACATCGTTCTTTAAGGTTTCACGATGCTTGCATGCGCTTTAACGAGAATATCACATATAGCAGTTTCGCACTTGTAACGGTACAAGACGCAGTATCTGGCTTGTTCATGCCGTTTTGTGTGCTTTCACAACATTTCACCTATCGCAGTTTCGTACTCGCAATAAAACAACACTATCTCGTTAGATGACGTCGTTTTTGGTGGTTTCACGACGCTACCTAGCTTAAACTAACATAACTTAACCTAACATAACCTTCGCACTTCTATCGTTAGAAAACGTTTTACTCGCTACTTTACAATGCTTTCTACAACATTACGACGGTTTCATGCGCTTTCACATTAGATATCGCAGTTCCCGACTTGTAATGGTGAAAAACACTGCATCTCACTAAGTGACATTGTTTAATGCGGTTTTACGACGGTTCATATCTTAACCTAACCTAACATTCGCAGCTTGTATCTAAAAACGCTCTATTACACTGTTTCGTTCACAATTACGATATTTGCATGACCTCACAGTTTTTCACCAACTTATTACAGTACAGAACGCTGTATCTCGCTAAATGACATCGTTCTTTAAGGTTTCACGATGCTTGCATGCGCTTTAACGAGAATATCACAATATAGCAGTTTCGCACTTGTAACGGTACAACACGCAGTATCTGGCTTGTTCATGCCGTTTTGTGTGCTTTCACAACATTTCACCTATCGCAGTTTCGTACTCGCAATAAAACAACACTATCTCGTTAGATGACGTCGTTTTTGGTGGTTTCACGACGCTACCTAGCTTAAACTAACATAACTTAACCTAACATAACCTTCGCACTTCTATCGTTAGAAAACGTTTTACTCGCTACTTTACAATGCTTTCTACAACATTACGACGGTTTCATGCGCTTTCACAATAGATATCGCAGTTCCCGACTTGTAATGGTGAAAAACACTGCATCTCACTAAGTGACATTGTTTAATGCGGTTTTACGACGGTTCATATCTTAACCTAACCTAACATTCGCACTTGTATCTAAAAACACTCTATTACACTGTTTCGTTCACAATTACGATATTTGCATGACCTCACAGTTTTTCACCAATCTATTACAGTACAGAACGCTGTATCTCGCTAAATGACATCGTTCTTTAAGGTTTCACGATGCTTGCATGCGCTTTAACGAGAATATCACAGTATAGCAGTTTCGCACTTGTAACGATACAACACGCAGTATCTGGCTTGTTCATGCCGTTTTGTGTGCTTTCACAACATTTCACCTATCGCAGTTTCGTACTCGCAATAAAACAACACTATCTCGTTAGATGACGTCGTTTTTGGTGGTTTCACGACGCTACCTAGCTTAAACTAACTTAACCTAACCTAACCTTCGCACTTCTATCGTTAGAAAACGTTTTACTCGCTACTTTACAATGCTTTCTACAACATTACGACGGTTTCATGCGCTTTCACATAGATATCGCAGTTCCCGACTTGTAATGGTGAAAAACACTGCATCTCACTAAGTGACATTGTTTAATTGCGGTTTTACGACGGTTCATATCTTAACCTAACCTAACATTCGCAGCTTGTATCTAAAAACGCTCTATTACACTGTTTCGTTCACAATTACGATATTTGCATGACCTCACAGTTTTTCACCAACTTATTACAGTACAGAACGCTGTATCTCGCTAAATGACATCGTTCTTTAAGGTTTCACGATGCTTGCATGCGCTTTAACGAGAATATCACAATATAGCAGTTTCGCACTTGTAACGATACAACACGCAGTATCTGGCTTGTTCATGCCGTTTTGTGTGCTTTCACAACATTTCACCTATCGCAGTTTCGTACTCGCAATAAAACAACACTATCTCGTTAGATGACGTCGTTTTTGGTGGTTTCACGACGCTACCTAGCTTAAACTAACCTAACCTAACATAACCTTCGCACTTCTATCGTTAGAAAACGTTTTACTCGCTACTTTACAATGCTTTCTACAACATTACGACGGTTTCATGCGCTTTCACATTAGATATCGCAGTTCCCGACTTGTAATGGTGAAAAACACTGCATCTCACTAAGTGACATTGTTTAATGCGGTTTTACGACGGTTCATATCTTAACCTAACCTAACATTCGCGCTTGTATCTAAAAACGCTCTATTACACTGTTTCGTTCACAATTACGATATTTGCATGACCTCACAGTTTTTCACCAACTTATTACAGTACAGAACGCTGTATCTCGCTAAATGACATCGTTCTTTAAGGTTTCACGATGCTTGCATGCGCTTTAACGAGAATATCACTATATAGCAGTTTCGCACTTGTAACGGTACAACACGCAGTATCTGGCTTGTTCATGCCGTTTTGTGTGCTTTCACAACATTTCACCTATCGCAGTTTCGTACTCGCAATAAAACAACACTATCTCGTTAGATGACGTCGTTTTTGGTGGTTTCACGACGCTACCTAGCTTAAACTAACTTAACCTAACCTAACCTTCGCACTTCTATCGTTAGAAAACGTTTTACTCGCTACTTTACAATGCTTTCTACAACATTACGACGGTTTCATGCGCTTTCACATTAGATATCGCAGTTCCCGACTTGTAATGGTGAAAAACACTGCATCTCACTAAGTGACATTGTTTAATGCGGTTTTACGACGGTTCATATCTTAACCTAACCTAACATTCGCGCTTGTATCTAAAAACGCTCTATTACACTGTTTCGTTCACAATTACGATATTTGCATGACCTCACAGTTTTTCACCAACTTATTACAGTACAGAACGCTGTATCTCGCTAAATGACATCGTTCTTTAAGGTTTCACGATGCTTGCATGCGCTTTAACGAGAATATCACAATACAGCAGTTTCGCACTTGTAACGGTACAACACGCAGTATCTGGCTTGTTCATGCCGTTTTGTGTGCTTTCACAACATTTCACCTATCGCAGTTTCGTACTCGCAATAAAACAACACTATCTCGTTAGATGACGTCGTTTTTGGTGGTTTCACGACGCTACCTAGCTTAAACTAACATAACTCAACCTAACATAACCTTCGCACTTCTATCGTTAGAAAACGTTTTACTCGCTACTTTACAATGCTTTCTACAACATTACGACGGTTTCATGCGCTTTCACATTAGATATCGCAGTTCCCGACTTGTAATGGTGAAAAACACTGCATCTCACTAAGTGACATTGTTTAATGCGGTTTTACGACGGTTCATATCTTAACCTAACCTAACATTCGCACTTGTATCTAAAACACTCTATTACACTGTTTCGTTCACAATTACGATATTTGCATGACCTCACAGTTTTTCACCAATCTATTACAGTACAGAACGCTGTATCTCGCTAAATGACATCGTTCTTTAAGGTTTCACGATGCTTGCATGCGCTTTAACGAGAATATCACATATAGCAGTTTCGCACTTGTAACGATACAACACGCAGTATCTGGCTTGTTCATGCCGTTTTGTGTGCTTTCACAACATTTCACCTATCGCAGTTTCGTACTCGCAATAAAACAACACTATCTCGTTAGATGACGTCGTTTTTGGTGGTTTCACGACGCTACCTAGCTTAAACTAACTTAACCTAACCTAACCTTCGCACTTCTATCGTTAGAAGACGTTTTACTCGCTACTTTACAATGCTTTCTACAAAGTTACGACGGCTTCATGCGCTTTCACATTAGATATCGCAGTTCCCGACTTGTAATGGTGAAAAACACTGCATCTCAATAGCTGAAATTGTTTATTGCGGTTTTATGACGCTTCATAACCTAACCTAACATTCGCGCTTGTATCTAAAAACGCTCTATTACACTGTTTCGTTCACAATTGCGATATTTGCATGACCTCATAGTTTTTCACCAACCTAGTACAGTACAGAACGCTGTATCTCGCTAAATGACATCGTTCTTTAAGGTTTCACGATGCTTGCATGCGCTTTAACGAGAATATCACAGTATAGCAGTTTCGCACTTGTAACGATACAACACGCAGTATCTGGCTTGTTCATGCCGTTTTGTGTGCTTTCACAACATTTCACCTATCGCAGTTTCGTACTCGCAATAAAACAACACTATCTCGTTAGATGACGTCGTTTTTGGTGGTTTCACGACGCTACCTAGCTTAAACTAACATAACTCAACCTAACATAACCTTCGCACTTCTATCGTTAGAAAACGTTTTACTCGCTACTTTACAATGCTTTCTACAACATTACGACGGTTTCATGCGCTTTCACATTAGATATCGCAGTTCCCGACTTGTAATGGTGAAAACACTGCATCTCACTAAGTGACATTGTTTAATGCGGTTTTACGACGGTTCATATCTTAACCTAACCTAACATTCGCACTTGTATCTAAAAACGCTCTATTACACTGTTTCGTTCACAATTACGATATTTGCATGACCTCACAGTTTTTCACCAACTTATTACAGTACAGAACGCTGTATCTCGCTAAATGACATCGTTCTTTAAGGTTTCACGATGCTTGCATGCGCTTTAACGAGAATATCACAATATAGCAGTTTCGCACTTGTAACGGTACAACACGCAGTATCTGGCTTGTTCATGCCGTTTTGTGTGCTTTCACAATATTTCACCTATCGCAGTTTCGTACTCGCAATAAAACAACACTATCTCGTTAGATGACGTCGTTTTTGGTGGTTTCACGACGCTACCTAGCTTAAACTAACTACTAACCTAACATAACCTTCGCACTTCTATCGTTAGAAAACGTTTTACTCGCTACTTTACAATGCTTTCTACAACATTACGACGGTTTCATGCGCTTTCACATTAGATATCGCAGTTCCCGACTTGTAATGGTGAAAAACACTGCATCTCACTAAGTGACATTGTTTAATGCGGTTTTACGACGGTTCATATCTTAACCTAACCTAACATTCGCACTTGTATCTAAAAACGCTCTATTACACTGTTTCGTTCACAATTACGATATTTGCATGACCTCACAGTTTTTCACCAACTTATTACAGTACAGAACGCTGTATCTCGCTAAATGACATCGTTCTTTAAGGTTTCACGATGCTTGCATGCGCTTTAACGAGAATATCACAATATAGCAGTTTCGCACTTGTAACGATACAACACGCAGTATCTGGCTTGTTCATGCCGTTTTGTGTGCTTTCACAACATTTCACCTATCGCAGTTTCGTACTCGCAATAAAACAACACTATCTCGTTAGATGACGTCGTTTTTGGTGGTTTCACGACGCTACCTAGCTTAAACTAACTTAACCTAACCTAACCTTCGCACTTCTATCGTTAGAAAACGTTTTACTCGCTACTTTACAATGCTTTCTACAACATTACGACGGTTTCATGCGCTTTCACATTAGATATCGCAGTTCCCGACTTGTAATGGTGAAAAACACTGCATCTCACTAAGTGACATTGTTTATTGCGGTTTTACGACGGTTCATATCTTAACCTAACCTAACATTCGCGCTTGTATCTAAAAACGCTCTATTACACTGTTTCGTTCACAATTACGATATTTGCATGACCTCACAGTTTTTCACCAACTATTACAGTACAGAACGCTGTATCTCGCTAAATGACATCGTTCTTTAAGGTTTCACGATGCTTGCATGCGCTTTAACGAGAATATCACAATATAGCAGTTTCGCACTTGTAACGGTACAACACGCAGTATCTGGCTTGTTCATGCCGTTTTGTGTGCTTTCACAACATTTCACCTATCGCAGTTTCGTACATCGCAATAAAACAACACTATCTCGTTAGATGACGTCCGTTTTTGGTGGTTTCACGACGCTACCTAGCTTAAACTAACATAACTCAACCTAACATAACCTTCGCACTTCTATCGTTAGAAAACGTTTTACTCGCTACTTTACAATGCTTTCTACAACATTACGACGGTTTCATGCGCTTTCACATTAGATATCGCAGTTCCCGACTTGTAATGGTGAAAAACACTGCATCTCACTAAGTGACATTGTTTAATGCGGTTTTACGACGGTTCATATCTTAACCTAACCTAACATTCGCACTTGTATCTAAAAACGCTCTATTACACTGTTTCGTTCACAATTACGATATTTGCATGACCTCACAGTTTTTCACCAACTTATTACAGTACAGAACGCTGTATCTCGCTAAATGACATCGTTCTTTAAGGTTTCACGATGCTTGCATGCGCTTTAACGAGAATATCACAATATAGCAGTTTCGCACTTGTAACGGTACAACACGCAGTATCTGGCTTGTTCATGCCGTTTTGTGTGCTTTCACAATATTTCACCTATCGCAGTTTCGTACTCGCAATAAAACAACACTATCTCGTTAGATGACGTCGTTTTTGGTGGTTTCACGACGCTACCTAGCTAAACTAACTACTCAACCTAACATAACCTTCGCACTTCTATCGTTAGAAAACGTTTTACTCGCTACTTTACAATGCTTTCTACAACATTACGACGGTTTCATGCGCTTTCACATAGATATCGCAGTTCCCGACTTGTAATGGTGAAAAACACTGCATCTCACTAAGTGACATTGTTTAATGCGGTTTTACGACGGTTCATATCTTAACCTAACCTAACATTCGCACTTGTATCTAAAACACTCTATTACACTGTTTCGTTCACAATTACGATATTTGCATGACCTCACAGTTTTTCACCAATCTATTACAGTACAGAACGCTGTATCTCGCTAAATGACATCGTTCTTTAAGGTTTCACGATGCTTGCATGCGCTTTAACGAGAATATCACAATACAGCAGTTTCGCACTTGTAACGGTACAACACGCAGTATCTGGCTTGTTCATGCCGTTTTGTGTGGTTTCACAATATTTCACCTATCGCAGTTTCGTACTCGAGGTTAAACAACACTATCTCGTTAGATGACGTTGTTTTTGGTGGTTTCGCGACGCTACCTAGCCTAAACTAACTCAACCTAACATAACCTTCGCACTTCTATTGTGAGAAATCGTTTTACTCGCTACTTTACAATGCTTTCAACAACATTACGACGGTTTCGGAGGCTTTCACATTAGATATCGCAGTTCCCGGCTTGTAATGGTGAAAAACACTGCATCTCACTAAGTGACATTGTTTAATGCGGTTTTACGACGGTTCATATCTTAACCTAACCTAACATTCGCACGTGTAAAAAACACTCTATTACACTGTTTCGTTCACAATTACGATATTTGCATGACCTCACAGTTTTTCACCAACTTATTACAGTACAGAACGCTGTATCTCGCTAAATGACATCGTTCTTTAAGGTTTCACGATGCTTGCATGCGCTTTAACGAGAATATCACAATACAGCAGTTTCGCACTTGTAACGTACAACACGCAGTATCTGGCTGTTCATGCCGTTTTGTGTGCTTTCACAACATTTCACCTATCGCAGTTTCGTACTCGCAATAAAACAACACTATCTCGTTAGATGACGTCGTTTTGGTGGTTTCACGACGCTACCTAGCTTAAATACATAACTTCAACCTAACATAACCTTCGCACTTCTATCGTTAGAAAACGTTTTACTCGCTACTTTACAATGCTTTCTACAACATTACGACGGTTTCATGCGCTTTCACATAGATATCGCAGTTCCCGACTTGTAATGGTGAAAAACACTGCATCTCACTAAGTGACATTGTTTAATTGCGGTTTTACGACGGTTCATATCTTAACCTAACCTAACATTCGCACTTGTAATCTAAAACGCCTCTATTACACTGTTTCGTTCACAATTACGATATTTGCATGACCTCACAGTTTTTCACCAACTTATTACAGTACAGAACGCTGTATCTCGCTAAATGACATCGTTCTTTAAGGTTTCACGATGCTTGCATGCGCTTTAACGAGAATATCACAATATAGCAGTTTCGCACTTGTAACGTACAACACGCAGTATCTGGCTTGTTCATGCCGTTTTGTGTGCTTTCACAATATTTCACCTATCGCAGTTTCGTAGTCGCAATAAAACAACACTATCTCGTTAGATGACGTCGTTTTTGGTGGTTTCACGACGCTACCTAGCTTAAACTAACTTAACCTAACCTAACCTTCGCACTTCTATCGTTAGAAGAACGTTTTACTCGCTACTTTACAATGCTTTCTACAACATTACGACGGTTCATGCGCTTTCACATTAGATATCGCAGTTCCCGACTTGTAATGGTGAAAAACACTGCATCTCACTAAGTGACATTGTTTATTGCGGTTTTACGACGGTTCATATCTTAACCTAACCTAACCTTCGCGCTTGTATCTAAAAACGCTCTATTACACTGTTTCGTTCACAATTACGATATTTGCATGGCCGCACAGTTTTTCACCCCCTTAGTACAGTACAGAACGCTGTATCTCGCTAAATGACATCGTTCCTTAAGGTTTCACGATGCTTGCATGCGCTTTAACGAGAATATCACATATAGCAGTTTCGCACTTGTAACGGTACAACACGCAGTATCTGGCTTGTTCATGCCGTTTTGTGTGCTTTCACAATATTTCACCTATCGCAGTTTCGTACTCGCAATAAAACAACACTATCTCGTTAGATGACGTCGTTTTTGGTGGTTTCACGACGCTACCTAGCTTAAACTAACTTAACCTAACCTAACCTTCGCACTTCTATCGTTAGAAAACGTTTTACTCGCTACTTTACAATGCTTTCTACAACATTACGACGGTTTCATGCGCTTTCACATTAGATATCGCAGTTCCCGACTTGTAATGGTGAAAAACACTGCATCTCACTAAGTGACATTGTTTATTGCGGTTTTACGACGGTTCATATCTTAACCTAACCTAACATTCGCAGCGTGTATCTAAAACACTCTATTACACTGTTTCGTTCACAATTACGATATTTGCATGACCTCACAGTTTTTCACCAATCTATTACAGTACAGAACGCTGTATCTCGCTAAATGACATCGTTCTTTAAGGTTTCACGATGCTTGCATGCGCTTTAACGAGAATATCACAGTATACAGTTTCGCACTTGTAACGATACAACACGCAGTATCTGGCTTGTTCATGCCGTTTTGTGTGCTTTCACAATATTTCACCTATCGCAGTTTCGCACTCGCAATAAAACAACACTATCTCGTTAGATGACGTCGTTTTTGGTGGTTTCACGACGCTACCTTAGCTTAAACTAACTTAACCTAACATAACCTTCGCACTTCTATCGTTAGAAAACGTTTTACTCGCTACTTTACAATGCTTTCTGCAACATTACGACGGTTTCATGCGCTTTCACAATAGATATCGCAAGTTCCGACCTGTAATGATGAAAAACACTGCATCTCACTAAGTGACATTGTTTATTGCGGTTTTACGACGGTTCATATCTTAACCTAACCTAACATTCGCACTTGTATCTAAAACACTCTATTACACTGTTTCGTTCACAATTACGATATTTGCATGACCTCACAGTTTTTCACCAACTTATTACAGTACAGAACGCTGTATCTCGCTAAATGACATCGTTCTTTAAGGTTTCACGATGCTTGCATGCGCTTTAACGAGAATATCACAGTATACAGTTTCGCACTTGTAACGATACAACACGCAGTATCTGGCTTGTTCATGCCGTTTTGTGTGCTTTCACAATATTTCACCTATCGCAGTTTCGCACTCGCAATAAAACAACACTATCTCGTTAGATGACGTCGTTTTTGGTGGTTTCACGACGCTACCTAGCTTAAACTAACTTAACCTAACCTAACCTTCGCACTTCTATCGTTAGAAGACGTTTTACTCGCTACTTTACAATGCTTTCTACAACATTACGACGGTTTCATGCGCTTTCACATTAGATATCGCAGTTCCCGACTTGTAATGGTGAAAAACACTGCATCTCACTAAGTGACATTGTTTAATGCGGTTTTACGACGGTTCATATCTTAACCTAACCTAACATTCGCACTTGTATCTAAAACGCTCTATTACACTGTTTCGTTACAATTACGATATTTGCATGACCTCACAGTTTTTCACCAACTTATTACAGTACAGAACGCTGTATCTCGCTAAATGACATCGTTCTTTAAGGTTTCACGATGCTTGCATGCGCTTTAACGAGAATATCACATATAGCAGTTTCGCACTTGTAACGGTACAACACGCAGTATCTGGCTTGTTCATGCCGTTTTGTGTGCTTTCACAACATTCACCTATCGCAGTTTCGTACTCGCAATAAAACAACACTATCTCGTTAGATGACGTCGTTTTTGGTGGTTTCACGACGCTACCTAGCTTAAACTAACTTAACCTAACCTAACCTTCGCACTTCTATCGTTAGAAAACGTTTACTCGCTACTTTACAATGCTTTCTACAACATTACGACGGTTTCATGCGCTTTCACATTAGATATCGCAGTTCCCGACTTGTAATGGTGAAAAACACTGCATCTCACTAAGTGACATTGTTTAATTGCGGTTTTACGACGGTTCATATCTAACCTAACCTAACATTCGCGCTTGTATCTAAAACGCTCTATTACACTGTTTCGTTCACAATTACGATATTTGCATGACCTCACAGTTTTTCACCAACTTAGTACAGTACAGAACGCTGTATCTCGCTAAATGACATCGTTCTTTAAGGTTTCACGATGCTTGCATGCGCTTTAACGAGAATATCACTATATAGCAGTTTCGTACTTGTAACGGTACAACACGCAGTATCTGGCTTGTTCATGCCGTTTTGTGTGCTTTCACAACATTTCACCTATCGCAGTTTCGTACTCGCAATAAAACAACACTATCTCGTTAGATGACGTCGTTTTTGGTGGTTTCACGACGCTACCTAGCTTAAACTAACTCAACCTAACATAACCTTCGCACTTCTATCGTTAGAAAACGTTTTACCTCGCTACTTTACAATGCTTTCTACAACATTACGACGGTTTCATGCGCTTTCAACATAAGATATCGCAGTTCCGACTTGTAATGGTGAAAAAACACTGCCATCTCACTAAGTGACATTGTTTATGCGGTTTTACGACGGTTCATATCTTAACCTAACCTAACATTCGCACTTGTATCTAAAACCTCTATTACACTGTTTCGTTCACAATTACGATATTTGCATGACCTCACAGTTTTTTCACCAACTATTACAGTACAGAACTGCTGTATCTCGCTAAATGACATCGTTCTTTAAGGTTTCACGATGCTTGCATGCGCTTTAACGAGAATATCACAATATAGCAGTTTCGCTCTTGTAACGGTCCAAGACGCAGTATCTGGCTAGTTCATGCCATTTTGTGTGCTTTCACAATATTTCACCTATCGCAGTTTCGTACTCGCAATAAAACAACACTATCTCGTTAGATGACGTCGTTTTTGGTGGTTTCACGACGCTACTTAGCTTAACCTAACTTAACCTAACCCAACCTTCGCACTTCTATCGTTAGAAAACGTTTTACTCGCTACTTCACAATGCTTTCTACAACATTACGACGGTTTCATGCGCTTTCACATTAGATATCGCAGTTCCCGACTTGTAATGGTGAAAAACACTGCATCTCACTAAGTGACATTGTTTAATGCGGTTTTACGACGGTTCATATCTTAACCTAACCTAACATTCGCACTTGTATCTAAAACAGCTCTATTACACTGTTTCGTTCACAATTACGATATTTGCATGGCCGCACAGTTTTTCACCCACTTAGTACAGTACAGAACGCTGTATCTCGCTAAATGACATCGTTCTTTAAGGTTTCACGATGCTTGCATGCGCTTTAACGAGAATATCACAAATACGCAGTTTCGCACTTGAACGGTACAAGACGCAGTATCTGGCTTGTTCATGCCGTTTTGTGTGCTTTCACAATATTTCACCTATCGCAGTTTCGCACTCGCAATAAAACAACACTATCTCGTTAGATGACGTCGTTTTTGGTGGTTTCACGACGCTACATAGCTTAAACTAACATAACTCAACCTAACATAACCTTCGGCACTTCTATCGTTAGAAAACGTTTTACTCGCTACTTTACAATGCTTTCGCAACATACGACGGTTTCATGCGCTTTCACAATAGATATCGCAGTTCCCGACTTGTAATTGTGAAAACACACTGCATTCAATAAGTGACATTGTTTATGCGGGTTTACGACGGTCATATCTTAACCTAACCTAACCTTCGCACGTGTACTAAAAACACTCTATTACACTGTTCGTTCACAATTACGATATTTGCATGACCTCACAGTTTTTCACCAATCTATTTACAGTACAGAACGCTGTATCTCGCTAAATGACACATCGTTCTTGAAGGTTCAACGATGCTTGCATGCGCTTTACAGAGAATATCACAGATACAGTTTCGCACGTTGTAACGAGTACAAAGACGCAGTAATCTGGCTAGTGTTCATGCCGTTTTGTGTGCTTTCACAATAGTTCACCTATCGCAGTTTCGTACATCGGCATAAAACAACACTATCTCCGTTAGATGAAGTCCGTTTTGGTGGTTTCCGACGGCTACCTAGCTTAAACCAACCTTAACCTAACCTAACTTCGCACTTATAATCGTTAGAAGAACGTTTTACTCGCTACTTACAATGCGTTTTACAACAGTTACGACGGCTTTCATGCGCTTTCACATTGAGATATCGCAGTTCATGACTTGTAATGGTGAAAACACTGCATCTCAATAAGCTGAAATTGTTATATTGCGGTTTTATGACGGCTTTAATATTAACCTAACCTAAACATTCGCGCATGTGTATACTAAAAACGCTCTATTACACTGTTTCGTTCACAATTACGATATTTGCATGACCTCACAGTTTTTCAGCAACTTAGTACAGTACAGAACGATGTATCTCGCTAATGACATAGTAATTTAAGGTTCACGATGCTTCCATGCGCTTTCACGAGAATATCACAATATAGCAGTTTCGCACTTGTAACGGTACAAGACGCACTATCTGGCCAGTTCACGCCGTTTTGTGAGCTTTCACAATATTTCACTATCGCAGTTTTTTTACTCGCAACAAAACACCTATCTCGTTAGATGAGCCCCGCTGGGGCCTGCGCAAGTAGGCGTTTGGTGTGTAGCGACACCACGGACCCGAGCTAACGGGGGAGTTTTCTACTCCCTCCCACGCCTAGCCGTGCGTGGCTTTGCTGTGTCTGGGGAAAAGGTGATCCTGGGGGTTGAGCTGACGCTGGGTGATTAGACCTGAAGGCCCCTTCAGCAGAGGCACACACCCCTTTGGCCCCGCCTTCACGTAGACGGCACCCCTGGGCTGACCCACCCAGGGGAAATCGGCAGTCGCCTTTTCCTTTCTCTCTCTCCCTACATCTTCGTCTTTTGTTCTCACTTTACATCTTTCCTGTCTTCTCCTCACTTCATTTTACTTCCAAATTTTCCTGGCGGCAATGGTTAACCTAGTGTAAATATCCAACCTTGGGTAGATATGTTAGGTTATAGCGGCCATGTACAGCTGGCGCCTGCGCCTCCTTCGCGTCTCGCAGCGTCCTCTTGTTGGGCTCGGTGGTGGGTGGCTGGCTTGGCCGCTGAATAAGCTATCAAATTGATGGGAACCCCTAGCCCTCTTACAAATAATCGCGCCTCCAAGAGGTGGCGCACCTATGCAATTTTTGAGTTTGTTCCAAACAAAAAAGATAACTTCCCCAAATACCACATAATTCACTGTGAAAGTACAGAAAAGAAAGCAGAAGTATGTTCACCTTTACCTTGTGTCCAAATGTCTCATAGAAACGCCGGCGCAGGCTGACAGCGACAAAGACTGCCAGTGGCGACCTGTTACTTGAATTAAAAGACAACGCACAGTACCAGAGACTACATAAACTCACAGCATTTGGGGATCAGCCTATCACAATCACACCGCATCGAAACTTGAACACAGTGAAGGGTGTTGTATCGATGGAGACCTGATGGACCTCTTGATGATTTTCTAACAGGCTGGAAAGAGGAAAACGTCATTCAGGTGCAGCGTATCAAAATAAGAAGAGAAAATAAGGAAATCCCAACGAAGCACATCATAACTTTCGCACCTAGCACCCTCCCAACTAAAATAGCAACAAGATATCTTAAACTGCCAGTTAGACCATACATATCCAACCCGAGGCGCTGCTTTAAGTGTCAGAGGTTCGGGCACGGCTCCGAGAGCTGCCAGGACAGATTACCTGCGCGAAATGCGGCACCAAAGGTCATACCGCTGACGATGACTGTCAGCTACAAGTGCACTGCGCAAACTGTGAGGGTGACCATCCTGCATATTCCAGGTCATGCGTGGCCTGGAAAATGGAAAAAATAAATTATTTGTACAAAGTTTAAATTGAACCATAAGCTTCCGTGAAGCGCGGCAGCGCTTTCCTCCCCGCACATTGCTGGGAACACATCGTATGCCGAAGTGGTGCGAGGGGGGTCCGCAGCACCACTTCGGTTTTCGGCAACGCCTTGGACCACGCCCAGCGTTCCGAGGCAAACGCCACAAGCCCCCAAGGGGGGAGCAGCCTCGGCTTCCCCACTCTCCTTGAATACAGCCCCACCGAAGGCTCCTGTGAACCTTGGCAGCAGCCAGGGCACCACACAAACTAAAGAGGTCCCCTCGACCTCAGCCCGGTGGGGTTTAAGGCTCCGTCTGTCCCGACGAAGCCTACAACGAAAACATTATCTGTCGCCTCTCCTGAGGCGATGGACACATCAACTGCACCAGCGCAGACTGGCCAAAGGAGCCGCGGGGTTCCCTCGACCGCTCTAAAAAGACAAAACGGTAATTACAGGGCCTTCTAAAGGCTCTGTAAGATAAGTCACTTCTCTCTTTAGACACCAGCCACACTCATTTGTACACACAGCACTTCTTTACTCCCATAATGGAGACACAAATTATACATTGGAATGTCAGAGGACTACTTCGAAACCTCGACGATGTCCAAGAACTTCTACACAAACTTTCTCCAAAAGTACTGTGTGTACAGAAAACACACCTAAAATCCCAGAATACAAGTTTCTTGCGTCAATATGTTGTCTTCCGAAAGGACAGAGATGATGCGGTGGCGTCATCTGGTGGTGTAGCCATTATAGTTATTCGAGGAGTAGCATGCAGTCATCTAACAACTACTAACACCCCCTAGAGGCAGTGGCTGTTCGAGCAGTTCTATTAAATGAGCTCGTCACCATCTGCTCTCTATACATACCGCCGCAACACCGCCTGAAAAAACATGATTTTCCAGTCTTTAATAGATGAGTTACCAGAACCTTATTTGGTTCTAGGGGACCTGAATGCGCACAGCGGTTATGGGGTGACTGTCGATGTGATGCACCGAGGTAGTCTCATTGAACAGTTCCTCTTGTCATCAGGTGCTTGTCTGTTGAATAGAAAAGAGGCAACATATTATACCTTGCAAACAATACTTACTCCTCCATAGATCTCAGTATCGCATCTCCTTCACTGTACATTACTTCAGTTGAAAGTATTAGCAAAGTATTCGAAAAAATGATAAACTGCCGACTTATACATATCCTTGAAACAAACATTTGCCTCGACCCATTTCAGTGCGGGTTCCGAGAAAAATAGATCCACCACAGACACCTTGATCGTATCGAGGCACAGATCAGAGACGCCTTCGTCATAACCAATATTTTCTCTCCTGTGTTCCTCGATATCGAAAAGGCGTATGATACAACATGGCGTTTCGGAATTGTAAAAGAACTGTCCCACCTTGTGTGTGCTGAGGAAGAATGTTTCATATATCGAAAGTTCCCTGTCAAAAACCGGACATTCCGTGTCCGTCTGGGCAGTGTGCTCTCCCAAACATTTGTCCAGGAACAGGCGTGCCGACAAGGTGCGTGCTTAGTTGCACACTTTTTATTATCAAAATGAATTCTTGCACTTGTCCATTCCCCGCAATATGTTCTATTGTACATATGTCGACGACGTTCAGCTTGGCTTCAAGTCATGCAACTTGGCCATGTTGTGAGCGACAGATTCAGCTGGGGTTTAAATAAGGTCCCCAAATGGGCTGATGAAACGAATTTCAATATTACCCACAAAAAACCACGTGTGTCTTGTTCTCCTCGAAAGAGAGGCATGCACTCGGACCTGACTTTCGACTGAACGGGCAACGTCTGTCCGTCAAAGGCCGAGCATAAATTTCTTAGGCTTACTCTTGGACAACAAGTTGACCTTCGTACCGTACATCAAGTATTTATAAACAAAATGTTTAAAAGCCATGAATGGTATAAAAAGTGTTGTCACGTACTATGTGGGGTAGTGATAGGCAATGCCTCATGAACCTCTATAGAAGTCTCATTCGCAACCATTTAGATTATGGGGCCGTTGTCTATCAGTCCGCTACTCAAAGTGCCTTGAAGATGCTGGACCCCGTACCACCATTTGGGCATTCCGCCTTTCTATGGGTGCTTTTCGCACCAGCCCCGTAGAAAGCCTTTATGTTGAGACAAATGAGAGGTCGCTTCATCTGCAGAGAACTTACATGTTCTTGGTTTATTTCCTTAAGGTGAAAGCAGACATGAAGCACCCTATACTCTACTATTAATGGTCTGTCGAGCTATATTCTGTTTTAAAGCATGCCTTCGATGAGGCAGCCCTTCTCAGTTCGCCTGAAGTGTCTAGCTAAAGAAAGTGCAGTGTCACTTGAACTCAGTTTAATGACTGCTGTAGCATACCCGCCAACGTGGCAGTGGCAGACTATAGACTGCGATTTGTCTTTCCTAGAAGTTACAAAACATGCACCTATTGCATATATCCGAACATACTTTTTGGAACTTCAACACAATATACACGTCGTGAGTACTTCACAGATGCCTCCAAGACTAACTCCTCTGTGTCCTGCGCTGCTGTCGGCCCATCCTTCTCGGATGCTGGCCCTCTACATCCACGCACAAGTATCTCACAGCGGAAGCTTACGCGATACTGTGGCAGCTAAACACATTCAAACAATTTACAAATACAAAAAGCAGTAATTTATACAGACTCCCTCAGTGAGGTAACGGCTCTGCACAGTCTTAAAAAACAAAGAACCAGGTCCTTCTCTTACTATACTCAATTTGTGCACACTCTAAACACTCAAACAACATGTTGTAGTGTGCTGGGTGCCAGGGCACCGTGAGACCCAAGGCGACGTGAGGGCGGATCAGCTCGCTGCCTCCGTCCATGACAGCACCACCACTACACCCATATCGATCCCGCCCCTTGATTTAAGCCGTCTCTCAAACGAAACCTCAAGGACTACTGCAGAGCAAGGGGGATTACACACACCAAAACCATAACTACACGTATCAAGCAACAACCTTGGCCATTGGCCACCAGTGTCAAAATCACGTCTAACAGAGGTAACATAAACAAGACTCAGGATAGGACACACATACACGGACACACCACACTATCTTTTGTCCGGTGGAGATCCACCATTGTATGATAAATGTGGTGAGACATTAACAGTTTTTAACGTTTTAATTCAATGTAAACAGTTAGACACTCTAAGAAGACAACACTTTTCATTATCCTACCGACAACATATACCTCTACACCCGGCAATGTTCGTTGGCAGGGAACCGCTTTTTAGTAATAAATCATTGTTGGCGTTTTTAAAAGAAAATTCATAATTTTCATATCATATACCCGGGCATTCCGTAGCACAACCTCATCCAGAGAGGTTTTTGCTGCGGTGGCTACATAGAGAAGCACTTGCCTCACGGCCCTTGGACGCAAGGGTACTAACGTGTTAGGTACTTGTGCTAACGCCATACATGTCCACCATCGTTTTTCATTATCACCAACTTTTGTCACCTATTCAACCACACACACCTTTCACGGCATGGTCATCATTTTATTACTTGTATGTTTTTACCCCCTTACTGCGAGGAATTTTATGGCCCTTATACAGCCGCTAATCACAATCATTGTCCACATTCCTTGTCCCACGAACTGGCGCTCTTTGGCATCAAATGGCCCTTGCGCCAAAAAACATCATATCATCATAATCATCACGACGCTACCTAGCTTAAACTAACAAAACCCAACTTAAGCTAAGCTTCACAATTCTATCGTTAGAAAACGTTTTACTCGCTACTTTACAATGCTTTCTGCAACATTACGACGGTTTCATGCGCTTTCACATTAAATGTCGCAGTTTCTGACTTGTATTTGTGAAAAACCCTGTATCTCAATAGCTGACATTGCTTAAGGCGGTTTTACAACGCTTCATAACTTAACCTAACCTAACCTTCGCACTTCTATCCAATAAACCCTCTGTTACACTTTTTCGCTCACAATTACGATATTTGCATGACCTCACAGTTTTTCACCAACTTAGTACAGTACAGAACGCTGTATCTCGCTTAATGATATCGCTATTTAAGGTTTCATGGTGCTTGCATGCTCTTTCACGAGAATATCACAATATAGCAGTTTCACACTTGTAACGGTACAAGACGCACTATCTGGCTAGTTCGCGCCGTGTTGTGTGCTTTCACAATATTTCACCTGTCGCAGTTTTTTTAATCGCAACTAAACAACACTATCTCGTTTGATCAGGTCGTTTTTCGTGGTTTCACGACGCTACCTAGCTTAAACTAACATAACCCAACCTAACCCAACTTCCGCAATTCTATCGTTAGAAAACATTATACTCGCTACTTTACAATGCTTTCTGCAACATTACGGTTTTTATGCGCTTTCACATTAGGTGTCGCAGTTTCCGACTTGTAATGGTGAAAACACTGCATCTCAATAGCTAACATTGTTTAATGCGGTTTTATGATGCTTCAAGACTTGACCTAACCTAACTTTCGCACTTGTAGTAAAAGCCTCTGTTACACGGTTTCGTTCACAGTTGATATATTTGCATGATATCACAGTTTTTCGCCAACTTAGTACGGTACAGAGCGCTGTATCTCGCTAAATGACATCGTTATTTAAGGTTTCACGATGCTTGCATGCGCTTTCACGAGATATCACATATAGCAGTTTCGCACTTGTAACGGTACAAGACGCACTATCTGGCTAGTTCACACCGTGTTGTGTGCTTTCACAATATTTCACCTATCGCAGTTTTTTTACTCGCAGAAAACAACACTATCTCGCTAGATGAGGTCGTTTTTGGTGGTTTCACGACGCTACCTAGCTTAAACTAACATAACCCAACCTAACCTAACCTTCACAATTCTATCGTAAGAAAACGTTTTACTCGCTACTTTACAATGCTTTCTGCAACATTACGACGATTTCATGCGCTTTCACATTAGATGTCGCAGTTTCCGACTTGTAATGGTGAAAAACACTGCATCTCAAGAGCTAACATTGATTAATGCGGTTTTATGATGCTTCATGACTTGACCTAACCAAACCTTCGCACTTGTACCTAAAAAGGCTCTGTTACACCGTTTCGTTCACAATTAATATAAATTATGACCTCGCAGTTTTTCACCAACTTACGACAGTACAGAACGCTGTATCTCGCTCAATGACATCGTTATTTAAGGTTTCACGATGCTTGCATGCGTTTTCACGAGAATATCACAATATAGCAGTTTCGCACTTGTAACGGTACAAGACGCACTATCGGGCTAGTTCGCGCCGTGTTGTGTGTTTTCACAATATTTCACCTATCGCAGTTTTTTTACTCGCAACAAAACAACACTATCTCGCTAGATGAGGTCGTTGTTGGTGGTTTCACGACGCTACCTAGCTTAAACTAACATAACCCAACCTAACCTAACCTTCACAATTCTAGCGTTAGAAAACGTTTTACTCGCTACTTTACAATGCTTTCTGCAACATTACGACGGTTTTATGCGCTTTCACTTTAGATGTCGCAGTTTCCGACTTGTAATGGTGAAAAACACTGCACCTCAATAGCTGAGATTGCTTAATGCGGTTTTACAACGCTTCATAACATAACCTAACCTAACCTTCGCACTTCTATCTAATAAACGCTCAGTTACACTGTTTCGCTCTCGATTACAATATTTGCATGACATCACAGTTTTTCTCCAACTTAGTACAGTACAGAACGCTGTATCTCGCTAAATGATATCGTTATTTAAGGTTTCACGATGCTTGCATGTGCTTTCACGAGAATATCACAATATAGCAGTTTCGCACTTGTAACGGTACAAGACGCACTATCTGGCTAGTTCACGCCGTGTTGTGTGCTTTCACAATATTTCAGCTATCACAGTTTCATACTCGCAACAAAACACACTATCTCGTTAGATGAGGTCGTTTTTGGTGGTTTCACGACGCTACCTAGCTTAAATTAACATAACCCAACCTAACCTAACCTTCGCAATTCTATCGTTAGAAAACCTTTTACTCGCTACTTTA
>NW_023608192.1:0-45462 GCF_013339725.1 Rhipicephalus microplus | reverse complement strand
TCGTGGCGCAATTGGCTAGCGCGATCGGCGGTTAACCGAAAGGTTGGAGGTTCGAGCCCAACCGGTGGTGGTGCGGCGCTTTTTTTTCTTTGGGGTGATAGCTCTGAAGAATGTTCTGACGGTGGTGAGAGTGGAGCACGACTGTCCTCCGTGGGGCAATTGCTAGCGCGATCGGCTGTTAACCGAAAGGTTGGAGGTTCGAGCCCACCCGGTGGTTGGTGCGGCGCTTTTTTTCTTTGGCTGATAGCGTTGAAGATATGTTCTGAATTGTGGTGAGAGGTGAGCAGGACTGTCTCCGTGGCGCAATTGGCCAGCGCGATCGGCTGTTAACCGAAAAGTTGGAGGTTCGAGCCCTCCCGGGAGTGGTGTGTTGCTTTTTTTCTTTGCGCTGATAGCTTTGAAGATATGTTCTGATGGTGGTGAGAGTGGAGCACGACTGTCTCCGTGGCGCAATTGGCTAGCGCGATCGGCTGTTAACCGAAAGGTTGGAGGTTCGAGCCCACCCGGTGGTGGTGCGGCGCTTTTTTTCTTTGGGCTGATAGCTTTGAAGATATGTTCTGATGGTGGTGAGAGTGGAGCAAGACTGTCTCCGTGGCGCAATTGGCTAGCGCGATCGGCTGTTAACCGAAAGGTTGGAGGTTCGAGCCCACCCGGTGGTGGTGCGGCGTTTTTTTTTCTTTGGGGTGATAGCTCTGAAGAAATGTTCTGACGGTGGTCAGAGTGGAGCAGGACTGTCCCCGTGGCGCCATTGGCTAGCGCGATCGGCTGTTAACCGAAAAGTTGAAGGTTCGAGCCTTCCCGGGTGGGGTGTGTTGCTTTTTTCTTTGCGCTGATAGCTTTGAAGATATGTTCTGATGGTGGTGAGCGTGGAGCACTATTGTCTCCGTGGCGCAATTGGCTAGCGCGATCGGCCGTTAACCGAAAGGTTGGAGGTTCAAGCCCACTCGGTGGTAGTGCAGCGCTTCTTTTTCTTTGCGCTCATAGCTTTGAAGATATGTTCTGATGATGGTGAGAGTGGAGCAAGACTGCCTCCGTGGCGCAATGGGCTAGCGCGATCGGCTGTTAACCGAAAGGTTAAAGTTTTGAGCCCTCCCGGGAGTGGTGTGTTGCTTTTTTTTGCGGTAATAGTTTTGAAGATATGTTCTGATGGTGGTGAGAGTGGAGCACGACTGTCTCCGTGGCGCAATGGGCTAGTGCGATCGGCTGTTAACCGAAAGGTTGGAGGTTCGAGCCCACCCGTGGGTGGTGCAGCGCTTTTTTTTCTTTGCGCTGATAGCGTTGAAGATATGTTCTGATGATGCTGAGAGTGGAGCAAGACTGCCTCCGTGGCGCAATGGGCTAGCGCGATCGGCTGTTAACCGAAAGCTTGGAGTTTGGAGCCCTCCCGGGAGTGGTGTGTTGCTTTTTTCTTTGCGGTAATAGCTTGAAGATATGTTCTGATGGTGGTGAGAGTGGAGCAGGACTGTCTTCCGTGGCGCAATTGGCTAGCGTGAATCGGCTGTTAACCGAAAGGTTGGAGGTTCGAGCCCAACCGGTGGTGGTGCGGCGCTTTTTTTTCTTTGGGTGATAGCTCTGAAGAAATGTTCTGACGGTGGTGAGAGTGGAGCAGGACTGTCCTCCGTGGCGGCAATTGGCTAGCGCGATCGGCTGTTAACCGAAAGGTTGGAGGTTCGAGCCACCCGGTGGTGTGCGGCGCTTTTTTTCTTTGGGCTGATAGCTTTGAAGATATGTTCTGATGGTGGTGAGAGTGGAGCAGGACTGTCTCCGTGGCGCAATTGGCTAGCGCGATCGGCTGTTAACCGAAAGGTTGGAGGTTCGAGCCCACCCGGTGGTGGTGCGGCGCTTTTTTTCTTTGGGCTGATAGCTTTGAAGATATGTTCTGATGGTGGTGAGAGTGAAGCAGGACTGTCTCCGTGGCGCAATTGGCTAGCGTGATCGGCTGTTAACCGAAAAGTTGGAGGTTCGAGCCCACCCGGTGGTGGTGCGGCGCTTTTTTTCTTTGGGCTGATAGCTTTGAAGATATGTTCTGATGGTGGTGAGAGTGGAGCAGGACTGTCTCCGTGGCGCAATTGGCTAGCGCGATCGGCTGTTAACCGAAAAGGTTGGTAGGTTCGAGCCCACCCGGTGGTGGTGCGGCGCTTTTTTTTCTTTGGCTGATAGCTTTGAAGATATGTTCTGATGGTGGTGAGAGTGGAGCAGGACTGTCTCCGTGGCGCAATTGGCTAGCGCGATCTGCTGTTAACCGAAAGGTTGGAGGTTCGAGCCCACCCGGTGGTGGTGCGGCGCTTTTTTTTCTTTGGGCTGATAGCTTTGAAGATATGTTCTGATGGTGGTGAGAGTGGAGCAGGACTGTCTCCGTGGCGCAATTGGCCAGCGCGATCGGCTGTTAACCGAAAGGTTGGAGTTTCGAGCCCTCCCGGGAGTGGTGTGTTGCTTTTTTCTTTGCGCTGATAGCTTTGAAGATATGTTCTGATGGTGGTGAGAGTGGAGCAGGACTGTCTCCGTGGCGCAATTGGCTAGCGCGATCGGCTGTTAACCGAAAGGTTGGAGGTTCGAGCCCACCCGGTGGTGGTGCGGCGCTTTTTTTTCTTTGGGCTGATAGCTCTGAAGATATGTTCTGACTGGTGGTGAGAGTGGAGCAGGACTGTCCTCCGTGGCGCAATTGGCTAGCGCGATCGGCTGTTAACCGAAAGGTTGGAGGTTCGAGCCCACCGGTGGTGGTGCGCGCTTTTTTTCTTTGGGCTGATAGCTCTGAAGATATGTTCTGACGGTGGTGAGAGTGGAGCAGGACTGTCTCCGTGGCGCAATTGGCTAGCGCGATCGGCTGTTAACCGAAAAGGTTGGAGGTTCGAGCCCACCCGGTGGTGGTGCGGCGCTTTTTTTCTGTGGGCTGATAGCTTTGAAGATATGTTCTGATGGTGGTGAGAGTGGAGCAGGACTGTCTCCGTGGCGCAATTGGCTAGCGCGATCGGCTGTTAACCGAAAGGTTGGAGGTTCGAGCCCACCGGTGTGGTGCGGTGCTTTTTTTCTTTGCGCTGATAGCTTTGAAGATATGTTCTGATGGTGGTGAGAGTGGAGCAGGACTGTCTCCGTGGCGCAATTGGCTAGCGCGATCGGCTGTTAACCGAAAGGTTGGAGGTTCGAGCCCACCCGGTGGTGGTGCGGCGCTTTTTTTTCTTTGGGCTGATAGCTTTGAAGATATGTTCTGATGGTGGTGAGAGTGGAGCAGGACTGTCTCCGTGGCGCAATTGGCTAGCGCGATCGGCTGTTAACCGAAAAGTTGGAGGTTCGAGCCCTCCCGGGAGTGGTGTGTGCTTTTTTCTTTGCGCTGATAGCTTTGAAGATATGTTCTGATGGTGGTGAGAGTGGAGCACGACTGTCTCCGTGGCGCAATTGGCTAGCGCGATCGGCTGTTAACCGAAAGGTTGGAGGTTCGAGCCCACCCGGTGGTGGTGCGGCGCTTTTTTTTCTTTGGGCTGATAGCTTTGAAGATATGTTCTGATGGTGGTGAGAGTGGAGCAGGACTGTCTCCGTGGCGCAATGGCTAGCGCGATCGGCTGTTAACCGAAAGGTTGGAGTTTCGAGCCCTCCCGGGAGTGGTGTGTTGCTTTTTTCTTTGCGCTGATAGCTTTGAAGATATGTTCTGATGGTGGTGAGAGTGGAGCAAGACTGTCTCCGTGGCGCAATTGGCTAGCGCGATCGGCTGTTAACCGAAAAGGTTGGAGGTTCGAGCCCACCCGGTGGTGGTGCGGCGCTTTTTTTCTTTGGGCTGATAGCTTTGAAGATATGTTCTGATGGTGGTGAGAGTGGAGCAGGACTGTCTCCGTGGCGCAATTGGCTAGCGCGATCGGCTGTTAACCGAAAGGTTGGAGGTTCGAGCCCACCCGGTGGTGGTGCGGCGCTTTTTTTCTTTGGGCTGATAGCTTTGAAGATATGTTCTGATGGTGGTGAGAGTGGAGCAGGACTGTCTCCGTGGCGCAATGGCTAGCGCGATCGGCTGTTAACCGAAAGGTTGGAGTTTCGAGCCCTCCCGGTAGTGGTGCGGTTGCTTTTTTCTTTGCGGCTGATAGCTTTGAAGATATGTTCTGATGGTGGTGAGAGTGGAGCAGGACTGTCTCCGTGGCGCAATTGGCTAGCGCGATCGGCTGTTAACCGAAAGGTTGGAGGTTCGAGCCCACCCGGTGGTGGTGCGGCGCTTTTTTTTCTTTGGGCTGATAGCTTTGAAGATATGTTCTAATTGTGGTGAGAGTGGAGCAGGACGGTCCGCGTGGCGCAATTGGCTAGCGCGATCGGCTGTTAACCGAAAATTTGGAGGTTCGAGCCCTCCCGGGTGGGGTGTGTTGCTTTTTTTCGCGCTGATAGCTTTGAAGATATGTTCTGATGGTGGTGAGAGTGGAGCACGATTGTCTCCGTGGCGCAATTGGCTAGCGCGATCTGCTGTTAACCGAAAGGTTGGAGGTTCGAGCCCACCCGGTGGTGGTGCGGCGCTTTTTTTTCTTTGGGCTGATAGCTTTGAAGATATGTACTGATGGTGGTGAGAGTGGAGCAAGCCTGTCTCCGTGGCGCAATGGGCTAGCGCGATCGGCTGTTGACCGAAAGGTTGGAGTTTCGAGCCCTCTCGGGAGTGGTGTGTTGCTTTTTTCTTTGCGCTGATAGCTTTGAAGATATGTTCTGATGGTGGTGAGAGTGGAGCAAGACTGTCTCCGTGGCGCAATGGGCTAGCGCGATCGGCTGTTAACCGAAAGTTGGAGGTTCGAGCCCACCGGTGGTGGTGCAGCGCTTTTTTTCTTTGCGCTGATAGCTTTGAAGATATGTTCTGATGATGGTGAGAGTGGAGCAAGACTGCCTCCGTGGCGCAATGGGCTAGCGCGATCGGCTGTTAACCGAAAGGTTGGAGTTTGAGCCCCCCGGGAGTGGTGTGTGCCTTTTCTTTGCGGTAATAGCTTTGAAGATATGTTCTGATGGTGGTGAGAGTGGAGCAGGACTGTCTCGTGGCGCAATTGGCTAGCGCGATCGGCTGTTAACCGAAAGGTTGGAGGTTCGAGCCCTACCCGGTGGTGGTGCGGTGCTTTTTTTCTTTGGGCTGATAGCTTTGAAGATATGTTCTGATGGTGGTGAGAGTGGAGCAGGACTGTCTCCGTGGCGCAATTGGCTAGCGCGATCGGCTGTTAACCGAAAGGTTGAAGTTTCGAGCCCTCCCGGGAGTGGTGTGTTGCTTTTTTTCTTGGTAATAGCTTTGAAGATATGTTCTGATGGTGGTGAGAGTGGAGCAGGACTGTCTTCGTGGCGCAATTGGCTAGCGCGATCGGCTGTTAACCGAAAGGTTGGAGGTTCGAGCCCAACCGGTGGTGGTGCGGCGCTTTTTTTTCTTTGGGTGATAGCTCTGAAGAAATGTTCTGACGGTGGTGAGAGTGGAGCACGACTGTCTCCGTGGGGCAATTGGCTAGCGCGATCGGCTGTTAACCGAAAGGTTGGAGGTTCGAGCCCACCCGGTGGTGGTGCGGCGCTTTTTTTTCTTTGGGCTGATAGCTCTGAAGAAATGGTCTGACGGTGGTGAGAGTGGAGCAGGACTGTCTCCGTGGCGCAATTGGCTAGCGCGATCGGCTGTTAACCGAAAAGTTGGAGGTTCGAGCCCTCCCGGTGGGGTGTGTTGCTTTTTTCTTTGCGCTGATAGCTTTGAAGATATGTTCTGATGGTGGTGAGAGTGGAGCACGATTGTCTCCGTGGCGCAATTGGCTAGCGCGATCTGCTGTTAACCGAAAGGTTGGAGGTTCGAGCCCACCCGGTGGTGGTGCGGCGCTTTTTTTTCTTTGGGCTGATAGCTTTGAAGATATGTTCTAATTGTGGTGAGAGTGGAGCAGGACTGTCTCCGTGGCGCAATTGGCTAGCGCGATCGGCTGTTAACCGAAAAGTTGGAGGTTCGAGCCCTCCCGGGAGTGGTGTGTTGCTTTTTTCTTTGCGCTGATAGCTTTGAAGATATGTTCTGATGGTGGTGAGAGTGGAGCACGACTGTCTCCGTGGCGCAATTGGCTAGCGCGATCGGCTGTTAACCGAAAGGTTGGAGGTTCGAGCCCACCCGGTGGTGGTGCGGTGCTTTTTTTTCTTTGGGCTGATAGCTTTGAAGATATGTTCTGATGGTGGTGAGAGTGGAGCAAGACTGTCTCCGTGGCGCAATGCGCTAGCGCGATCGGCTGTTAACCGAAAGGTTGGAGGTTCGAGCCCACCCGGTGGTGGTGCGGCGCTTTTTTTTCTTTGGGCTGATAGCTTTGAGATATGTTCTGAATGGTGGTGAGAGTGGGAGCAGGACTGTCTCCGTGGCGCAATTGGCTAGCGCGATCGGCTGTTAACCGAAAGTTGGAGGTTCGAGCCCCCGGTGGTGGTGCGGCGCTTTTTTTCTTTGGGCTGATAGCTTGAAGATATGTTCTGATGGTGGTGAGAGTGGAGCAGGACTGTCTCCGTAGGCGCAATGGCTAGCGCGATCGGCTGTTACCGAAAAGGTGGAGGTTCGAGCCCTCCCGGGATGTGTGGTTGCTTTTTTCTTTGCGCTGATAGCTTTGAAGATATGTTCTGATGGTGGTGAGAGTGGAGCAAGACTGTCTTCCGTGGCGCAATTGGCTAGCGCGATCGGCTGTTAACCGAAAGGTTGGAGGTTCGAGCCCACCCGGTGGTGGTGCGGCGCTTTTTTTCTTTGGGCTGATAGCTTGAAGATATGTTCTGATGGTGGTGAGAGTGGAGCAGGACTGTCTCCGTGGCGCAATTGGCTAGCGCGATCGGCTGTTAACCGAAAGGTTGGAGGTTCGAGCCCACCCGGTGGTGGTGTGGCGCTTTTTTTCTTTGGGCTGATAGCTTGAAGATATGTTCTGATGGTGGTGAGAGTGGAGCAGGACTGTCTCCGTGGCGCAATTGGCTAGCGCGATCGGCTGTTAACCGAAAGGTTGGAGGTTCGAGCCACCCGGTGGTGGTGCGGCGCTTTTTTTCTTTGGGCTGATAGCTTTGAAGATATGTTCTGATGGTGGTGAGAGTGGAGCAGGACTGTCTCCGTGGCGCAATTGGCTAGCGCGATCGGCTGTTAACCGAAAGGTTGGAGGTTCGAGCCCACCCGGTGGTGGTGCGGCGCTTTTTTTTCTTTGGGCTGATAGCTTTGAAGATATGTTCTGATGGTGGTGAGAGTGGAGCAGGACTGTCTCCGTGGCGCAATTGGCTAGCGCTGATCGGCTGTTAACCGAAAAGTTGGAGGTTCGAGCCCACCCGGTGGTGGTGCGGCGCTTTTTTTTCTTTGGGCTGATAGCTTTGAAGATATGTTCTGATGGTGGTGAGAGTGGAGCAGGACTGTCTCCGTGGCGCAATTGGCTAGCGTGATCGGCTGTTAACCGAAAAGTTGGAGTTCGAGCCCACCCGGTGGTGGTGCGGCGCTTTTTTTCTTTGGGCTGATAGCTTTGAAGATATGTTCTGATGGTGGTGAGAGTGGAGCAGGACTGTCTCCGTGGCGCAATTGGCTAGCGCGATCGGCTGTTAACCGAAAGGTTGGAGGTTCGAGCCCACCCGGTGGTGGTGCGGCGCTTTTTTTTCTTTGGGCTGATAGCTTTGAAGATATGTTCTGATGGTGGTGAGAGTGGAGCAGGACTGTCTCCGTGGCGCAATGGGCTAGCGCGATCGGCTGTTAACCGAAAGGTTGGAGTTTCGAGCCCTCCCGGGAGTGGTGTGTTGCTTTTTTCTTTGCGGTAATAGCTTTGAAGATATGTTCTGATGGTGGTGAGAGTGGAGCAGGACTGTCTTCGTGGCGCAATTGGCTAGCGCGATCGGCTGTTAACCGAAAGGTTGGAGGTTCGAGCCCAACCGGTGGTGGTGCGGCGCTTTTTTTTCTTTGGGGTGATAGCTCTGAAGAAATGTTCTGACGGTGGTGAGAGTGGAGCACGACTGTCTCCGTGGGGCAATTGGCTAGCGCGATCGGCTGTTAACCGAAAGGTTGGAGGTTCGAGCCCACCCGGTGGTGGTGCGGCGCTTTTTTTTTTCTTTGGGCTGATAGCTCTGAAGAAATGTTCTGACGGTGGTGAGAGTGGAGCAGGACTGTCCCGTGGCGCCATTGGCTAGCGCGATCGGCTGTTAACCGAAAAGTTGGAGGTTCGAGCCCTCCCGGTGGGGTGTGTTGCTTTTTTTCTTTGGCGCTGATAGCTTTGAAGATATGTTCTGATGGTGGTGAGAGTGGAGCACGACTTGTCTCCGTGGCGCAATTGGCTAGCGCGATCGGCTGTTAACCGAAAGGTTGGAGGTTCGAGCCCACCCGGTGGTGGTGCGGCGCTTTTTTTTCTTTGCGCTGATAGCTTTGAAGATATGTTCTGATGATGGTGAGAGTGGAGCAAGACTGCCTCCGTGGCGCAATGGGCTAGCGCGATCGGCTGTTAACCGAAAGGTTGAAGTTTCGAGCCCTCCCGGGAGTGGTGTGTTGCTTTTTTCTTTGCGGTAATAGCTTTGAAGATATGTTCTGATGGTGGTGAGAGTGGAGCAGGACTGTCTCCGTGGCGCAATTGGCTAGCGCGATCGGCTGTTAACCGAAAGGTTGGAGGTTCGAGCCCAACCGGTGGTGGTGCGGCGCTTTTTTTTCTTTGGGCTGATAGCTCTGAAGAAATGTTCTGACGGTGGTGAGAGTGGAGCACGACTGTCTCCGTGGCGCAATTGGCTAGCGCGATCGGCTGTTAACCGAAAAGTTGGAGGTTCGAGCCCACCCGGTGGTGGTGCGGTGCTTTTTTTTCTTTGGGCTGATAGCTTTGAAGATATGTTCTGATGGTGGTGAGAGGGGAGCAAGACTGTCTCCGTGGCGCAATGCGCTAGCGCGATCGGCTGTTGACCGAAAGGTTGGAGTTTCGAGCCCTCCTGGGAGTGGTGTGTTGCTTTTTTCTTTGCGCTGATAGCTTTGAAGATATGTTCGGATGGTGGTGAGAGTGGAGCAAGACTGTCTCCGTGGCGCAATGGGCTAGTGCGATCGGCTGTTAACCGAAAGGTTGGAGGTTCGAGCCCACCCGTTGTGGTGCAGCGCTTTTTTTTCTTTGCGCTGATAGCTTTGAAGATATGTTCTGATGATGCTGAGAGTGGAGCAAGACTGCCTCCGTGGCGCAATGGGCTAGCGCGATCGGCTGTTCACCGAAAGCTTGGAGTTTCCAGCCCTCGCGGGAGTGGTGTGTTGCTTTTTTCTTTGCGGTAATAGCTTTGAAGATATGTTCTGATGGTGGTGAGAGTGGAGCAGGACTGTCTCCGTGGCGCAATTGGCTAGCGCGATCGGCTGTTAACCGAAAGGTTGGAGGTTCGAGCCCACCCGGTGGTGGTGCGGCGCTTTTTTTTCTTTGGGCTGATAGCTCTGAAGAAATGTTCTGACGGTGGTGAGAGTGGAGCAGGACTGTCTCCGTGGCGCAATTGGCTAGCGCGATCGGCTGTTAACCGAAAAGGTTGGAGGTTCGAGCCCACCCGGTGGTGGTGCGGCGCTTTTTTTTCTTTGGGCTGATAGCTTTGAAGATATGTTCTGATGGTGGTGAGAGTGGAGCAGGACTGTCTCCGTGGCGCAATTGGCTAGCGCGATCGGCTGTTAACCGAAAAGTTGGAGGTTCGAGCCCACCCGGTGGTGGTGCGGCGCTTTTTTTCTTTGGGCTGATAGCTTTGAAGATATGTTCTGATGGTGGTGAGAGTGGAGCAGGACTGTCTCCGTGGCGCAATTGGCTAGCGCGATCGGCTGTTAACCGAAAGGTTGGAGGTTCGAGCCCACCCGGTGGTGGTGCGGCGCTTTTTTTTCTTTGGGCTGATAGCTTTGAAGATATGTTCTGATGGTGGTGAGAGTGAGCAGGACTGTCTCCGTGGCGCAATTGGCTAGCGCGATCGGCTGTTAACCGAAAGGTTAGAGTTTCGAGCCCTCCCGGGAGTGGTGTGTTGCTTTTTTCTTTGCGCTGAATAGCTTTGAAGATATGTTCTGATGGTGGTGAGAGTGGAGCAGGACTGTCTTCCGTGGCGCAATTGGCTAGCGCGATCGGCTGTTAACCGAAAGGTTGGAGGTTCGAGCCCACCCGGTGGTGGTGCGGCGCTTTTTTTTCTTTGGGCTGATAGCTTTGAAGATAATGTTCTGACGGTGGTGAGAGTGGAGCACGACTGTCTCCGTGGCGCAATTGGCTAGCGCGATCGGCTGTTAACCGAAAGGTTGGAGGTTCGAGCCCACCCGGTGGTGGTGCGGCGCTTTTTTTCTTTGGGGTGATAGCTCTGAAGAAATGGTCTGACTGGTGGTGAGAGTGGAGCAGGACGGTCCCGTGGCGCAATTGGCTAGCGCGATCGGCTGTTAACCGAAAAGTTGGAGGTTCCAGCCGTCCCGGGTGGGCTGTGTTGCTTTTTTTTGCGCTGATAGCTTTGAAGATATGTTCTGATGGTGGTGAGAGTGGAGCACGATTGTCTCCGTGGCGCAATTGGCTAGCGCGATCGGCTGTTAACCGAAAGGTTGGAGGTTCGAGCCCACCCGGTGGTGGTGCGGCGCTTTTTTTTTCTTTGGGCTGATAGCTTTGAAGATATGTTCTAATGGTGGTGAGAGTGGAGCAGGACTGTCTCCGTGGCGCAATTGGCTAGCGCGATCGGCTGTTAACCGAAAAGTTGGAGGTTCGAGCCCTCCCGGGAGTGGTGTGTTGCTTTTTTCTTTGCGCTGATAGCTTTGAAGATATGTTCTGATGGTGGTGAGAGTGGAGCAGGACTGTCTCCGTGGCGCAATTGGCTAGCGCGATCGGCTGTTAACCGAAAGGTTGGAGGTTCGAGCCCACCCGGTGGTGGTGCGGCGCTTTTTTTTCTTTGGCTGATAGCTTTGAAGATATGTTCTGATGATGGTGAGAGTGGAGCAGACTGCTCTCCGTGGCGCAATGGGCTAGCGCGATCGGCTGTTAACCGAAAGGTTGGAGTTTCGAGCCCTCCCGGGAGTGGTGTGTTGCTTTTTTCTTTGCGGTAATAGCTTTGAAGATATGTTCTGATGGTGGTGAGAGTGGAGCAGGACTGTCTTCGTGGCGCAATTGGCTAGCGCGATCGGCTGTTAACCGAAAGGTTGGAGGTTCGAGCCCACCGGTGGTGGTGCGGCGCTTTTTTTTCTTTGGGCTGATAGCTCTGAAGAAATGTTCTGACGGTGGTGAGAGTGGAGCACGACTGTCTCCGTGGCGCAATTGGCTAGCGCGATCGGCTGTTAACCGAAAGGTTGGAGGTTCGAGCCCACCCGGTGGTGGTGCGGTGCTTTTTTTTCTTGGGCTGATAGCTTTGAAGATATGTTCTGATGGTGGTGAGAGGGGAGCAAGACTGTCTCCGTGGCGCAATGCGCTAGCGCGATCGGCTGTTGACCGAAAGGTTGGAGTTTCGAGCCCTCCGGGAGTGGTGTGTTGCTTTTTCTTTGCGCTGATAGCTTTGAAGATATGTTCTGATGGTGGTGAGAGTGGAGCAAGACTGTCTCCGTGGCGCAATGGGCTAGTGCGATCGGCTGTTAACCGAAAGGTTGGAGGTTCGAGCCCACCCGTTGTGGTGCAGCGCTTTTTTTCTTTGCGCTGATAGCTTTGAAGATATGTTCTGATGATGCTGAGAGTGGAGCAAGACTGCCTCCGTGGCGCAATGGGCTAGCGCGATCGGCTGTTCACCGAAAGCTTGGAGTTTCCAGCCCTCGCGGGAGTGGTGTGTTGCTTTTTTCTTTGCGGTAATAGCTTTGAAGATATGTTCTGATGGTGGTGAGAGTGGAGCAGGACTGTCTCCGTGGCGCAATTGGCTAGCGCGATCGGCTGTTAACCGAAAGGTTGGAGGTTCGAGCCCACCCGGTGGTGGTGCGGCGCTTTTTTTTCTTTGGGCTGATAGCTTTGAAGATATGTTCTGATGGTGGTGAGAGTGGAGCAGGACTGTCTCCGTGGCGCAATTGGCTAGCGCGATCGGCTGTTAACCGAAAAGTTGGAGGTTCGAGCCCACCCGGTGGTGGTGCGGCGCTTTTTTTTCTTTGGGCTGATAGCTTTGAAGATATGTTCTGATGGTGGTGAGAGTGGAGCAGGACTGTCTCCGTGGCGCAATTGGCTAGCGCGATCGGCTGTTAACCGAAAAGTTGGAGGTTCGAGCCCACCCGGGGTGGTGCGGTCGCTTTTTTTTCTTTGGGCTGATAGCTTTGAAGATATGTTCTGATGGTGGTGAGAGTGGAGCAGGACTGTCTCCGTGGCGCAATTGGCTAGCGCGATCGGCTGTTAACCGAAAGGTTGGAGGTTCGAGCCCACCCGGTGGTGGTGCGGCGCTTTTTTTTCTTTGGGCTGATAGCTTTGAAGATATGTTCTGATGGTGGTGAGAGTGGAGCAGGACTGTCTCCGTGGCGCAATTGGCTAGCGCGATCGGCTGTTAACCGAAAGGTTGGAGTTTCGAGCCCTACCCGGTGGTGGTGTGGCGCTTTTTTTCTTTGGGCTGATAGCTTTGAAGATATGTTCTGATGGTGGTGAGAGTGGAGCAGGACTGTCTCCGTGGCGCAATTGGCTAGCGCGATCGGCTGTTAACCGAAAGGTTGGAGGTTCGAGCCCACCCGGTGGTGGTGCGGCGCTTTTTTTTCTTTGGGCTGATAGCTTTGAAGATATGTTCTGATGGTGGTGAGAGTGGAGCAGGACTGTCTCCGTGGCGCAATTGGCTAGCGCGATCGGCTGTTAACCGAAAGGTTGGAGGTTCGAGCCCACCCGGTGGTGGTGCGGCGCTTTTTTTTCTTTGGGCTGATAGCTCTGAAGAATGTTCTGACGGTGGTGAGAGTGGAGCAGGACTGTCTCCGTGGCGCAATTGGCTAGCGCGATCGGCTGTTAACCGAAAGTTGGAGGTTCGAGCCCTACCGGTGGTGGTGCGGCGCTTTTTTTCTTTGGCTGATAGCTTTGAAGATATGTTCTGATGGTGGTGAGAGTGGAGCACGACTGTCTCCGTGGCGCAATTGGCTAGCGCGATCGGCTGTTAACCGAAAGGTTGGAGGTTCGAGCCCACCGGTGGTGGTGCGGCGCTTTTTTTTTCTTTGGGCTGATAGCTTTGAAGATATGTTCTGATGGTGGTGAGAGTGGAGCAGGACTGTCTCCGTGGCGCAATTGGCTAGCGCGATCGGCTGTTAACCGAAAGGTTGGAGGTTCGAGCCCTCCCGGTGGTGGTGTGTGCTTTTTTCTTTGGGCTGATAGCTTTGAAGATATGTTCTGATGGTGGTGAGAGTGGAGCAGGACTGTCTCCGTGGCGCAATTGGCTAGCGCGATCGGCTGTTAACCGAAAGGTTGGAGGTTCGAGCCCACCCGGTGGTGGTGCGGCGCTTTTTTTTTCTTTGGGCTGATAGCTTTGAAGATATGTTCTAATGGTGGTGAGAGTGGAGCAGGACTGTCTCCGTGGCGCAATTGGCTAGCGCGATCGGCTGTTAACCGAAAGTTGGAGGTTCGAGCCCTCCCGGGAGTGGTGTTTGCTTTTTTTCTTTGCGCTGATAGCTTTGAAGATATGTTCTGATGGTGGTGAGAGTGGAGCACGACTGTCTCCGTGGCGCAATTGGCTAGCGCGATCGGCTGTTAACCGAAAGGTTGGAGGTTCGAGCCCACCCGGTGGTGGTGCGGCTGCTTTTTTTTCTTTGGGCTGATAGCTTTGAAGATATGTTCTGATGGTGGTGAGAGTGGAGCAAGGACTGTCTCCGTGGCGCAATGGCTAGCGCGATCGGCTGTTAACCGAAAGGTTGGAGTTTCGAGCCCTCCCGGGAGTGGTGTGTTGCTTTTTTCTTTGCGCTGATAGCTTTGAAGATATGTTCTGATGGTGGTGAGAGTGGAGCAGGACTGTCTCCGTGGCGCAATTGGCTAGCGCGATCGGCTGTTAACCGAAAGGTTGGAGGTTCGAGCCCACCCGTTGGTGGTGCAGCGCTTTTTTTTCTTTGCGCTGATAGCTTTGAAGATATGTTCTGATGATGGTGAGAGTGGAGCAAGACTGCCTCCGTGGCGCAATGGGCTAGCGCGATCGGCTGTTAACCGAAAGCTTGGAGTTTCGAGCCCTCCCGGGAGTGGTGTGTTGCTTTTTTCTTTGCGGTAATAGCTTTGAAGATATGTTCTGATGGTGGTGAGAGTGGAGCAGGACTGTCTTCGTGGCGCAATTGGCTAGCGCGATCGGCTGTTAACCGAAAGGTTGGAGGTTCGAGCCCACCCGGTGGTGGTGCGGCGCTTTTTTTTCTTTGGGCTGATAGCTTTGAAGATATGTTCTGACTGTGGTGAGAGTGGAGCAGGACTGTCTCCGTGGCGCAATTGGCTAGCGCGATCGGCTGTTAACCGAAAAGTTGGAGGTTCGAGCTCTCCCGGTGGTGGTGGTTGCGCTTTTTTTCTTTGGGCTGATAGCTTTAAGATATGTTCTGATGGTGGTGAGAGTGGAGCAGGGACTGTCTCCGTGGCGCAATTGGCTAGCGTGATCGGCTGTTAACCGGAATGTTGGAGGTTCGAGCCCACGCGTGGTGGTGCGGCGCTTTTTTTTCTTTGGGCTGATAGCTTTCGAAGATATGTTCTGATGGTGGTGAGAGTGGAGCAAGGACTGTCTCCGTGGCGCCATTGGCTAGCGCGATCGGCTGTTAACCGAAAGGTTGGAGTTTCGAGCCCACCCGGTGGTGGTGCGGCGCTTTTTTTTCTTTGGGCTGATAGCTTTGAAGATATGTTCTGATGGTGGTGAGAGTGGAGCAGGACTGTCTCCGTGGCGCAATTGGCTAGCGCGATCGGCTGTTAACCGAAAGTTGGAGGTTCGAGCCCACCCGGTGGTGGTGCGGCGCTTTTTTTTCTTTGGGCTGATAGCTTTGAAGATATGTTCTGATGGTGGTGAGAGTGGAGCAGGACTGTCTCCGTGGCGCAATTGGCTAGCGCGATCGGCTGTTAACCGAAAGGTTGGAGGTTCGAGCCCACCCGGTGGTGGTGCGGCGCTTTTTTTTCTTTGGGCTGATAGCTTTGAAGATATGTTCTGATGGTGGTGAGAGTGGAGCAGGACTGTCTCCGTGGCGCAATTGGCTAGCGCGATCGGCTGTTAACCGAAAGGTTGGAGGTTCGAGCCCACCCGGTGGTGGTGCGGCGCTTTTTTTTCTTTGGGCTGATAGCTTTGAAGATATGTTCTGATGGTGGTGAGAGTGGAGCAGGACTGTCTCCGTGGCGCAATTGGCTAGCGCGATCGGCTGTTAACCGAAAGGTTGGAGGTTCGAGCCCACCCGGTGGTGGTGCGGCCGCTTTTTTTTCTTTGGGCTGATAGCTTTGAAGATATGTTCTTATGGTGGTGAGAGTGGCGCAGGACTGTCTCCGTGGCGCAATTGGCTAGCGCGATCGGCTGTTAACCGAAAGGTTGGAGGTTCGAGCCCTACCCGGTGGTGGTGTGCTGCTTTTTTTCTTTGGGCTGATAGCTTTGAAGATATGTTCTGATGGTGGTGAGAGTGGAGCAGGACTGTCTCCGTGGCGCAATTGGCTAGCGTGATCGGCTGTTAACCGAAAGTTGGAGGTTCGAGCCCACCCGGTGGTGGTGCGGCGCTTTTTTTTCTTTGGGCTGATAGCTTTGAAGATATGTTCTGATGGTGGTGAGAGTGGAGCAGGACTGTCTCCGTGGCGCAATGGCTAGCGCGATCGGCTGTTAACCGAAAGTTGGAGTTTCGAGCCCTCCCGGTGGTGGTGCTGTGTGCTTTTTTTCTTTGGGCTGATAGCTTTGAAGATATGTTCTGATGGTGGTGAGAGTGGAGCAGGACTGTCTCCGTGGCGCAATTGGCTAGCGCGATCGGCTGTTAACCGAAAGGTTGGAGGTTCGAGCCCACCCGGTGGTGGTGCGGCGCTTTTTTTTCTTTGCGCTGATAGCTTTGAAGATATGTTCTGATGATGGTGAGAGTGGAGCAAGACTGTCCTCCGTGGCGCAATGGGCTAGCGCGATCGGCTGTTAACCGAAAGGTTGGAGTTTCGAGCCCTCCCGGGAGTGGTGTGTTGCTTTTTTCTTTGCGGTAATAGCTTTGAAGATATGTTCTGATGGTGGTGAGAGTGGAGCAGGACTGTCTTCGTGGCGCAATTGGCTAGCGCGATCGGCTGTTAACCGAAAGGTTGGAGGTTCGAGCCCAACCGGTGGTGGTGCGGCGCTTTTTTTTTCTTTGGGGTGATAGCTCTGAAGAATGTTCTGACTGGTGGTGAGAGTGGAGCACGACTGTCTCCGTGGGGCAATTGGCTAGCGCGATCGTCTGTTAACCGAAAGGTTGGAGGTTCGAGCCCACCCGGTGGTGGTGCGGCGCTTTTTTTTTCTTTGGGCTGATAGCTCTGAAGAAATGTTCTGACGGTGGTGAGAGTGGAGCAGGACTGTCTCCGTGGCGCAATTGGCTAGCGCGATCGGCTGTTAACCGAAAAGTTGGAGGTTCGAGCCCTCCCGGTGGTGGTGTGTTGCTTTTTTCTTTGCGCTGATAGCTTTGAAGATATGTTCTGATGGTGGTGAGAGTGGAGCACGACTGTCTCCGTGGCGCAATTGGCTAGCGCGATCGGCTGTTAACCGAAAGGTTGGAGGTTCGAGCCCACCCGGTGGTGGTGCGGCGCTTTTTTTTCTTTGGGCTGATAGCTTTGAAGATATGTTCTAATGGTGGTGAGAGTGGAGCAGGACTGTCTCCGTGGCGCAATTGGCTAGCGCGATCGGCTGTTAACCGAAAAGTTGGAGGTTCGAGCCCTCCCGGGAGTGGTGTTTGCTTTTTTCTTTGCGCTGATAGCTTTGAAGATATGTTCTGATGGTGGTGAGAGTGGAGCAGGACTGTCTCCGTGGCGCAATTGGCTAGCGCGATCGGCTGTTAACCGAAAAGTTGGAGGTTCGAGCTCTCCCGGTGGTGGTGTGGCGCTTTTTTTCTGTGGGCTGATAGCTTTAAGATATGTTCTGATGGTGATGAGAGTGGAGCAGGACTGTCTCCGATGCGCAATTGGCTAGCGTGATCAGCTGTTAACCGGAATGTTGGAGGTTCGAGCCCACCCGGTGGTGGTATGGCGCTTTTTTTTCTTTGGGCTGATAGCTTTGAAGATATGTTCTAATGGTGGTAAGAGTGGAGCAGGACTGTCTCCGTGGCGCAATGGGCTAGCGCGATCGGCTGTTTACCGAAAGGTTAGAGTTTTGAGCCCTCCCGGGAGTGGTGTGTTGCTTTTTTCTTTGCAGTAATAGCTTTGAAGATATGTTCTGATGGTGGTGAGAGTGGAGCAGGACTGTCTCGTGGCGCAATTGGCTAGCGCGATCGGCTGTTAACCGAAAGGTTGGAGGTTCGAGCCCACCGGTGGTGGTGCAGCGCTTCTTTTTTCTTTGCGCTGATAGCTTTGAAGATATGTTCTGATGATGGTGAGAGTGGAGCAAGACTGTCCTCCGTGGCGCAATGGGCTAGCGCGATCGGCTGTTAACCGAAAGGTTAGAGTTTTGAGCCCTCCCGGGAGTGGTGTGTTGCTTTTTTCTTTGCGGTAATAGCTTTGAAGATATGTTCTGATGGTGGTGAGAGTGGAGCAGGACCGTCTTCGTGGCGCAATTGGCTAGCGCGATCGGCTGTTAACCGAAAGGTTGGAGGTTCGAGCCCAACCGGTGGTGGTGCGGCGCTTTTTTTTCTTTGGGTGATAGCTCTGAAGAAATGTTCTGACGGTGGTGAGAGTGGAGCACGACTGTCTCCGTGGGGCAATTGGCTAGCGCGATCGGCTGTTAACCGAAAGGTTGGAGGTTCGAGCCCACCCGGTGGTGGTGCGGCGCTTTTTTTTCTTTGGGCTGATAGCTCTGAAGAATGTTCTGACTGGTGGTGAGAGTGGAGCAGGACTGTCTCCGTGGCGCAATTGGCTAGCGCGATCGGCTGTTAACCGAAAAGTTGGAGGTTCGAGCCCACCCGGTGGTGGTGTGGGCTTTTTTTCTTGGGCTGATAGCTTTGAAGATATGTTCTGATGGTGGTGAGAGTGGAGCACGGACTGTCTCCGTGGCGCAATTGGCTAGCGCGATCGGCTGTTAACCGAAAGGTTGGAGGTTCGAGCCCACCCGGTGGTGGTGCGGCGCTTTTTTTTCTTTGGGCTGATAGCTTTGAAGATATGTTCTGATGGTGGTGAGAGTGGAGCAGGACTGTCTCCGTGGCGCAATTGGCTAGCGCGATCGGCTGTTAACCGAAAAGTTGGAGGTTCGAGCCCTCCCGGTGGTGGTGTTGGCTTTTTTTCTTTGCGCTGATAGCTTTGAAGATATGTTCTGATGGTGGTGAGAGTGGAGCAGGACTGTCTCCGTGGCGCAATGGCTAGCGCGATCGGCTGTTAACCGAAAGGTTGGAGTTTCGAGCCCACCCGGTGGTGGTGCGGCGCTTTTTTTTCTTTGGGCTGATAGCTTTGAAGATATGTTCTGATGGTGGTGAGAGTGGAGCAAGACTGTCTCCGTGGCGCAATTGGCTAGCGCGATCGGCTGTTAACCGAAAGGTTGGAGGTTCGAGCCCTACCCGGTAGTGGTGCTGCTGCTTTTTTTCTTTGCGCTGATAGCTTTGAAGATATGTTCTGATGGTGGTGAGAGTGGAGCAGGACTGTCTCCGTGGCGCAATGGCTAGCGCGATCGGCTGTTAACCGAAAGGTTGGAGGTTCGAGCCCTCCCGGGAGTGGTGTGTTGCTTTTTTTCTTTGGCTGTATAGCTTTGAAGATATGTTCTGATGGTGGTGAGAGTGGAGCAGGACTGTCTCCGTGGCGCAATTGGCTAGCGCGATCGGCTGTTAACCGAAAGGTTGGAGGTTCGAGCCCTACCGGTGGTGGTGCGGCGCTTTTTTTTCTTTGGGCTGATAGCTTTGAAGATATGTTCTGATGGTGGTGAGAGTGGAGCACGGACTGTCTCCGTGGCGCAATTGGCTAGCGCGATCGGCTGTTAACCGAAAGGTTGGAGGTTCGAGCCCACCCGGTGGTGGTGCGGCGCTTTTTTTTCTTTGGGCTGATAGCTTTGAAGATATGTTCTGACTGGTGGTGAGAGTGGAGCAGGACTGTCTCCGTGGCGCAATTGGCTAGCGCGATCGGCTGTTAACCGAAAAGTTTGAGGTTCGAGCCCTCCCGGAGTGGTGTGCTGCTTTTTTTCTTTGCGCTGATAGCTTTGAAGATATGTTCTGATGGTGGTGAGAGTGGAGCACGACTGTCTCCGTGGCGCAATTGGCTAGCGCGATCGGCTGTTAACCGAAAGGTTGGAGGTTCGAGCCCACCCGGTGGTGGTGCAGCGCTTCTTTTTTCTTTGCGGCTAATAGCTTTGAAGATATGTTCTGATGATGGTGAGAGTGGAGCAAGGACTGTCCTCCGTGGCGCAATGGGCTAGCGCGATCGGCTGTTAACCGAAAGGTTGGAGGTTCTAGCCCTCACGGGAGTGGTGTGTTGCTTTTTTTTCTTTGCGGCTGATAGCTTCAAGATATGTTCTGATGGTGGTGAGAGTGGAGCAGGACTGTCTCCGTGGCGCAATGGCTAGCGCGATCGGCTGCTAACCGAAAGGTTGGAGGTTCGAGCCCAACCGGTGGTGGTGCGGCGCTTTTTTTTCTTTGGGCTGATAAGCTTGAAGATATGTCTGATGATGGTGAGAGTGGAGCACGACTTGCCTCCGTGGGCAATTGGCTAGCGCGATCGGCTGTTAACCGAAAGGTTGGAGGTTTCGAGCCCACCCGGTGGTGGTGCGGCGCTTTTTTTTCTTTGGGCTGATAGCTCTGAAGAATATGTTCTGACGGTGGTGAGAGTGGAGCAGGACTGTCTCGTGGCGCAATTGGCTAGCGCGATCGGCTGTAACCGAAAGTTGGAGGTTCGAGCCCACCGGGAGTGGTGCTGTGCTTTTTTTCTTTGCGCTGATAGCTTTGAAGATATGTTCTGATGGTGGTGAGAGTGGAGCACGACTGTCTCCGTGGCGCAATTGGCTAGCGCGATCGGCTGTAACCGAAAGGTTGGAGGTTCGAGCCCACCCGGTGGTGGTGCGGCGCTTTTTTTTTCTTGGGCTGATAGCTTTGAAGATATGTTCTGATGGTGGTGAGAGTGGAGCAGGACTGTCTCCGTGGCGCAATGGCTAGCGCGATCGGCTGTTAACCGAAAGTTGGAGGTTCGAGCCCAACCGGTTGTGGTGCGGCTTTTTTTCTTTGGCTGATAGCTTTGAAGATATGTTCTGATGTGGTGAGAGTGGAGCAGACTGTCTCCGTGGCGCAATGGCTAGCGCGATCGGCTGTTAACCGAAAGGTTGGAGTTTCTGAGCCCACCCGGTGGTGGTGCTGTGCTTTTTTTTCTTTGGGCTGATAGCTTTGAAGATATGTTCTGATGGTGGTGAGAGTGAAGCAGGACTGTCTCCGTGGCGCAATTGGCTAGCGCGATTCGGCTGTTAACCGAAAGGTTGGAGGTTCGAGCCCACCCGGTGAGTGGTGGCTGCCTTTTTTCTTTGGCGTGATAGCTTTGAAGATATGTTCTGATGGTGGTGAGAGTGGAGCAGGACTGTCTCCGTGGCGCAATTGGCTAGCGCGATCGGCTGTTAACCGAAAGGTTGGAGGTTCGAGCCCACCCGGTGGTGGTGCGGCGCTTTTTTTTTCTTTGGGCTGATAGCTTTGAAGATATGTTCTTACTGGTGGTGAGAGTGGAGCAGGACTGTCTCGTGGCGCAATTGGCTAGCGCGATCAGGCTGTTAACCGAAAATGTTGGAGGTTCGAGCCCATCCGGTGGTGGTGGGTGCTTTTTTTTCTTTGGCTGATAGCTTTGAAGATATGTTCTGATGGTGGTGAGAGTGGAGCAGGACTGTCTCGTGGCGCAATTGGCTAGCGCGATCGGCTGTTAACCGAAAGGTTGGAGGTTCGAGCCCACCCGGTGGTGGTGCGGCGCTTTTTTTTCTTTGGGCTGATAGCTTTGAAGATATGTTCTGATGGTGGTGAGAGTGGAGCAGGACTGTCTCCGTGGCGCAATTGGCTAGCGCGATCGGCTGTTAACCGAAAGTTGGAGGTTCGAGCCCACCCGGTGGTGGTGCGGCGCTTTTTTTCTTTGGCTGATAGCTTTGAAGATATGTTCTGATGGTGGTGAGAGTGGAGCAGGACTGTCTCCGTGGCGCAATTGGCTAGCGCGATCGGCTGTTAACCGAAAGTTGGAGGTTCGAGCCCACCGGTGGTGGTGCGGCGCTTTTTTTTCTTTGGGCTGATAGCTTTGAAGATATGTTCTGATGGTGGTGAGAGTGGAGCAGGACTGTCTCCGTGGCGCAATTGGCTAGCGCGATCGGCTGTTAACCGAAAAGTTGGAGGTTCGAGCCCTCCCGGGTGGTGGTGGTTGCTTTTTTTCTTTGCGCTGATAGCTTTGAAGATATGTTCTGATGGTGGTGAGAGTGGAGCACGACTGTCTCCGTGGCGCAATTGGCTAGCGCGATCGGCTGTTAACCGAAAGGTTGGAGGTTCGAGCCCACCCGGTGGTGGTGCGGCGCTTTTTTTTCTTTGGGCTGATAGCTTTGAAGATATGTTCTGATGGTGGTGAGAGTGGAGCAGGACTGTCTCCGTGGCGCAATGGCTAGCGCGATCGGCTGTTAACCGAAAGGTTGGAGTTTCGAGCCCTCCCGGGAGTGGTGTGTTGCTTTTTTCTTTGCGCTGATAGCTTTGAAGATATGTTCTGATGGTGGTGAGAGTGGAGCAGGACTGTCTCCGTGGCGCAATTGGCTAGCGCGATCGGCTGTTAACCGAAAGGTTGGAGGTTCGAGCCCACCCGGTGGTGGTGCGGCGCTTTTTTTTCTTTGGGCTGATAGCTTTGAAGATATGTTCTGATGTGGTGAGAGTGGAGCAGGACTGTCTCCGTGGCGCAATTGGCTAGCGCGATCGGCTGTTAACCGAAAGGTTAGAGTTTCGAGCCCTCCCGGGAGTGGTGTGTTGCTTTTTTCTTTGCGGTAATAGCTTTGAAGATATGTTCTGATGGTGGTGAGAGTGGAGCAGGACTGTCTTCGTGGCGCAATTGGCTAGCGCGATCGGCTGTTAACCGAAAGGTTGGAGGTTCGAGCCCAACCGGTGGTGGTGCGGCGCTTTTTTTTCTTTGGGGTGATAGCTCTGAAGAATGTTCTGACGGTGGTGAGAGTGGAGCACGACTGTCTCCGTGGGGCAATTGGCTAGCGCGATCGGCTGTTAACCGAAAGGTTGGAGGTTCGAGCCCACCCGGTGGTGGTGCGGCGCTTTTTTTTCTTGGGCTGATAGCTCTGAAGAATGTTCTGACGGTGGTGAGAGTGGAGCAGGACTGTCTCCGTGGCGCAATTGGCTAGCGCGATCGGCTGTTAACCGAAAGGTTGGAGTTTCGAGCCCTACCGGGAGTGGTGTGCTGGCTTTTTTCTTTGCGGCTGATAGCTTTGAAGATATGTTCTGATGGTGGTGAGAGTGGAGCAGGACTGTCTCCGTGGCGCAATGGGCTAGCGCGATCGGCTGTTAACCGAAAGGTTGGAGTTTCGAGCCCTCGCGGGAGTAGTGTGTTGCTTTTTTCTTTGCGGTAATAGCTTTGAAGATATGTTCTGATGGTGGTGAGAGTGGAGCAGGACTGTCTTCGTGGCGCAATTGGCTAGCGCGATCGGCTGTTAACCGAAAGGTTGGAGGTTCGAGCCCAACCGGTGGTGGTGCGGCGCTTTTTTTTCGTTGGGGTGATAGCTCTGAAGAAATGTTCTGACGGTGGTGAGAGTGGAGCACGACTGTCTCCGTGGGGCAATTGGCTAGCGCGATCGGCTGTTAACCGAAAGGTTGGAGGTTCGAGCCCACCCGGTGGTGGTGCGGCGCTTTTTTTTTCTTTGGGCTGATAGCTCTGAAGAATGTTCTGACGGTGGTGAGAGTGGAGCAGGACTGTCCCGTGGCGCAATTGGCTAGCGCGATCGGCTGTTAACCGAAAAGTTGAGGTTCGAGCCTCCCGGAGTGGGTGTGTTGCTTTTTTCTTTGCGCTGATAGCTTTGAAGATATGTTCTGATGGTGGTGAGAGTGGAGCACGACTGTCTCCGTGGCGCAATTGGCTAGCGCGATCGGCTGTTAACCGAAAGGTTGGAGGTTCGAGCCCACCCGGTGGTGGTGCAGCGCTTCTTTTTCTTTGCGCTCATAGCTTTGAAGATATGTTCTGATGATGGTGAGAGTGGAGCAAGACTGCCTCCGTGGCGCAATGGGCTAGCGCGATCGGCTGTTAACCGAAAGGTTAGAGTTTCGAGCCCTCCCGGGAGTGGTGTGTTGCTTTTTTCTTTGCGGTAATAGCTTTGAAGATATGTTCTGATGGTGGTGAGAGTGGAGCAGGACTGTCTCCGTGGCGCAATTGGCTAGCGCGATCGGCTGTTAACCGAAAGGTTGGAGGTTCGAGCCCAACCGGTGGTGGTGCGGCGCTTTTTTTTCTTTGGGCTGATAGCTCTGAAGATATGTTCTGACTGGTGGTGAGAGTGGAGCACGACTGTCTCCGTGGCGCAATTGGCTAGCGCGATCGGCTGTTAACCGAAAGGTTGGAGGTTCGAGCCCACCCGGTGGTGGTGCGGCGCTTTTTTTTCTTTGGGTGATAGCTCTGAAGATATGTTCTGACTGGTGGTGAGAGTGGAGCAGGACTGTCCTCGTGGCGCAATTGGCTAGCGCGATCGGCTGTTAACCGAAAAGTTGGAGGTTCGAGCCCTCCCGGGTGGGGTGTGTTGCTTTTTTCTTTGCGCTGATAGCTTTGAAGATATGTTCTGATGGTGGTGAGAGTGGAGCACGACTGTCTCCGTGGCGCAATTGGCTAGCGCGATCTGCTGTTAACCGAAAGGTTGGAGGTTCGAGCCCACCCGGTGGTGGTGCGGCGCTTTTTTTTCTTTGAGCTGATAGCTTTGAAGATATGTTCTGATGGTGGTGAGAGTGGAGCAAGACTGTCTCCGTGGCGCAATGGCTAGCGCGATCGGCTGTTACCGAAAGGTTGGAGTTCGAGCCCTCTCGGGAGTGGTGTGTGGCTTTTTTCTTTGCGCTGATAGCTTTGAAGATATGTTCTGATGGTGGTGAGAGTGGAGCAGGACTGTCTCCGTGGCGCAATGGCTAGCGCGATCGGCTGTTAACCGAAAGGTTGGAGGTTCGAGCCCACCCGGTCGGTGGTGCAGGCGCTTTTTTTTCTTTGGCGCTGATAGCTTTGAAGATATGTTCTGATGATGGTGAGAGTGGAGCAAGACTGTCCTCCGTGGCGCAATGGGCTAGCGCGATCGGCTGTTAACCGAAAGGTTGGAGTTTCGAGCCCTCCCGGGAGTGGTGTGTTGCTTTTTTTCTTTGCGGTAATAGCTTTGAAGATATGTTCTGATGGTGGTGAGAGTGGAGCAGGACTGTCTTCGTGGCGCAATTGGCTAGCGCGATCGGCTGTTAACCGAAAGGTTGGAGGTTCGAGCCCAACCGGTGGTGGTGCGGCGCTTTTTTTTTCTTTGGGTGATAGCTCTGAAGAAATGTTCTGACGGTGGTGAGAGTGGAGCACGACTGTCTCCGTGGGGCAATTGGCTAGCGCGATCGGCTGTTAACCGAAAGGTTGGAGGTTCGAGCCCACCCGGTGGTGGTGCGGCGCTTTTTTTTTCTTTGGGGTGATAGCTCTGAAGAAATGGTCTGACGGTGGTGAGAGTGGAGCAGGACTGTCCCCGTGGCGCAATTGGCTAGCGCGATCGGCTGTTAACCGAAAAGTTGGAGGTTCGAGCCCTCCCGGGTGGGGTGTGTTGCTTTTTCTTTGCGCTGATAGCTTTGAAGATATGTTCTGATGGTGGTGAGAGTGGAGCACGAATTGTCTCCGTGGCGCAATTGGCTAGCGCGATCTGCTGTTAACCGAAAGGTTGGAGGTTCGAGCCCACCCGGTGGTGGTGCGGCGCTTTTTTTTCTTTGGCTGATAGCTTTGAAGATATGTTCTGATGGTGGTGAGAGTGGAGCAAGCCTGTCTCCGTGGCGCAATGAGCTAGCGCGATCGGCTGTTGACCGAAAGGTTGGAGTTTCGAGCCCTCCCGGGAGTGGTGTGTTGCTTTTTTCTTTGCGCTGATAGCTTTGAAGATATGTTCTGATGGTGGTGAGAGTGGAGCAAGACTGTCTCCGTGGCGCAATGGGCTAGCGCGATCGGCTGTTAACCGAAAGGTTGGAGGTTCGAGCCCACCCGTCGGTGGTGCAGCGCTTTTTTTTCTTTGCGCTGATAGCTTTGAAGATATGTTCTGATGATGGTGAGAGTGGAGCAAGACTGCCTCCGTGGCGCAATGGGCTAGCGCGATCGGCTGTTAACCGAAAGGTTGGAGTTTCGAGCCCTCGCGGGAGTGGTGTGTTGCTTTTTTCTTTGCGGTAATAGCTTTGAAGATATGTTCTGATGGTGGTGAGAGTGGAGCAGGACTGTCTTCGTGGCGCAATTGGCTAGCGCGATCGGCTGTTAACCGAAAGGTTGGAGGTTCGAGCCCACCCGGTGGTGGTGCGGCGCTTTTTTTTCTTTGGGGTGATAGCTCTGAAGAATGTTCTGACGGTGGTGAGAGTGGAGCACGACTGTCTCCGTGGGGCAATTGGCTAGCGCGATCGGCTGTTAACCGAAAGGTTGGAGGTTCGAGCCCACCCGGTGGTGGTGCGGCGCTTTTTTTTCTTTGGGCTGATAGCTCTGAAGAAATGTTCTGACGGTGGTGAGAGTGGAGCAGGACTGTCCCCGTGGCGCAATTGGCTAGCGCGATCGGCTGTTAACCGAAAAGTTGGAGGTTCGAGCCCTTCCCGAGTGGGGTGTGTTGCTTTTTTCTTTGCGCTGATAGCTTTGAAGATATGTTCTGATGGTGGTGAGAGTGGAGCACGACTGTCTCCGTGGCGCAATTGGCTAGCGCGATCGGCTGTTAACCGAAAGGTTGGAGGTTCGAGCCCACCCGGTGGTGGTGCAGCGCTTTTTTTTCTTTGCGCTGATAGCTTTGAAGATATGTTCTGATGATGGTGAGAGTGGAGCAAGACTGCCTCCGTGGCGCAATGGGCTAGCGCGATCGGCTGTTAACCGAAAGGTTGGAGTTTCGAGCCCTCCCGGGAGTGGTGTGTTGCTTTTTTCTTTGCGGTAATAGCTTTGAAGATATGTTCTGATGGTGGTGAGAGTGGAGCAGGACTGTCTTCGTGGCGCAATTGGCTAGCGCGATCGGCTGTTAACCGAAAGGTTGGAGGTTCGAGCCCAACCGGTGGTGGTGCGGCGCTTTTTTTTCTTTGGGGTGATAGCTCTGAAGAAATGTTCTGACGGTGGTGAGAGTGGAGCACGACTGTCTCCGTGGGGCAATTGGCTAGCGCGATCGGCTGTTAACCGAAAGGTTGGAGGTTCGAGCCCACCCGGTGGTGGTGCGGCGCTTTTTTTTCTTTGGGCTGATAGCTCTGAAGAAATGTTCTGACGGTGGTCAGAGTGGAGCAGGACTGTCCCCGTGGCGCAATTGGCTAGCGCGATCGGCTGTTAACCGAAAGTTGAAGGTTCGAGCCCTTCCCGGAGTGGGTGTGTTGCTTTTTTCTTTGCGCTGATAGCTTTGAAGATATGTTCTGATGGTGGTGAGCGTGGAGCACTATTGTCTCCGTGGCGCAATTGGCTAGCGCGATCGGCCGTTAACCGAAAGGTTGGAGGTTCAAGCCCACCCGGTGGTAGTGCAGCGCTTCTTTTTCTTTGCGCTCATAGCTTTGAAGATATGTTCTGATGATGGTGAGAGTGGAGCAAGACTGCCTCCGTGGCGCAATGGGCTAGCGCGATCGGCTGTTAACCGAAAGGTTAAAGTTTTGAGCCCTCCCGGGAGTGGTGTGTTGCTTTTTTCTTTGCGGTAATAGCTTTGAAGATATGTTCTGATGGTGGTGAGAGTGGAGCAGGACTGTCTTCGTGGCGCAATTGGCTAGCGCGATCGGCTGTTAACCGAAAGGTTGGAGGTTCGAGCCCACCGGTGGTGGTGCGGCGCTTTTTTTTTCTTTGGGGTGATAGCTCTGAAGAAATGTTCTGACGGTGGTGAGAGTGGAGCACGACTGTCTCCGTGGGGCAATTGGCTAGCGCGATCGTCTGTTAACCGAAAGGTTGGAGGTTCGAGCCCACCCGGTGGTGGTGCGGCGCTTTTTTTTTCTTTGGGGTGATAGCTCTGAAGAAATGGTCTGACGGTGGTGAGAGTGGAGCAGGACTGTCCGCGTGGCGCAATTGGCTAGCGCGATCGGCTGTTAACCGAAAAGTTGGAGGTTCGAGCCCTCCCGGGTGGGGTGTGTTGCTTTTTTTTGCGCTGATAGCTTTGAAGATATGTTCTGATGGTGGTGAGAGTGGAGCACGACTTGTCTCCGTGGCGCAATTGGCTAGCGCGATCTGCTGTTAACCGAAAGGTTGGAGGTTCGAGCCCACCGGTGGTGGTGCGGCTGCTTTTTTTTCTTTGGGCTGATAGCTTTGAAGATATGTTCTGATGGTGGTGAGAGTGGAGCAGGACTGTCTCCGTGGCGCAATGGCTAGCGCGATCGGCTGTTAACCGAAAGGTTGGAGTTTCGAGCCCCCGGTGAGTGGTGCGGCTGCTTTTTTTTCTTTGCGGCTGATAGCTTTGAAGATATGTTCTGATGGTGGTGAGAGTGGAGCAGGACTGTCTCCGTGGCGCAATTGGCTAGCGCGATCGGCTGTTAACCGAAAGGTTGGAGGTTCGAGCCCACCCGGTGGTGGTGCGGCGCTTTTTTTCTTTGCGCTGATAGCTTTGAAGATATGTTCTGATGGTGGTGAGAGTGGAGCACGACTGTCTCCGTGGCGCAATTGGCTAGCGCGATCGGCTGTTAACCGAAAGGTTGGAGGTTCGAGCCCACCCGGTGGTGGTGCGGCGCTTTTTTTTTCTTTGGGCTGATAGCTTTGAAGATATGTTCTGATGGTGGTGAGAGTGGAGCAGGACTGTCTCCGTGGCGCAATGGCTAGCGCGATCGGCTGTTACCGAAAGGTTGGAGTTTCGAGCCCTCCCGGGAGTGGTGTGTTGCTTTTTTCTTTGCGCTGATAGCTTTGAAGATATGTTCTGATGGTGGTGAGAGTGGAGCAAGACTGTCTCCGTGGCGCAATTGGCTAGCGCGATCGGCTGTTAACCGAAAGGTTGGAGGTTCGAGCCCACCCGGTGGTGGTGCAGCGCTTTTTTTTCTTTGCGCTGATAGCTTTGAAGATATGTTCTGATGATGGTGAGAGTGGAGCAAGACTGCCTCCGTGGCGCAATGGGCTAGCGCGATCGGCTGTTAACCGAAAGGTTGGAGTTTCGAGCCCTCCGGGAGTGGTGTGTTGCTTTTTTCTTTGCGGTAATAGCTTTGAAGATATGTTCTGATGGTGGTGAGAGTGGAGCAGGACTGTCTTCGTGGCGCAATTGGCTAGCGCGATCGGCTGTTAACCGAAAGGTTGGAGGTTCGAGCCCAACCGGTGGTGGTGCGGCGCTTTTTTTTCGTTGGGGTGATAGCTCTGAAGAAATGTTCTGACGGTGGTGAGAGTGGAGCACGACTGTCTCCGTGGGGCAATTGGCTAGCGCGATCGGCTGTTAACCGAAAGGTTGGAGGTTCGAGCCCACCCGGTGGTGGTGCGGCGCTTTTTTTTTCTTTGGGCTGATAGCTCTGAAGAAATGTTCTGACGGTGGTCAGAGTGGAGCAGGACTGTCCCCGTGGCGCCATTGGCTAGCGCGATCGGCTGTTAACCGAAAAGTTGAAGGTTCGAGCCTTCCCGGGTGGGGTGTGTTGCTTTTTTCTTTGCGCTGATAGCTTTGAAGATATGTTCTGATGGTGGTGAGCGTGGAGCACTATTGTCTCCGTGGCGCAATTGGCTAGCGCGATCGGCCGTTAACCGAAAGGTTGGAGGTTCAAGCCCACCCGGTGGTAGTGCAGCGCTTCTTTTTCTTTGCGCTGATAGCTTTGAAGATATGTTCTGATGATGGTGAGAGTGGAGCAAGACTGCCTCCGTGGCGCAATGGGCTAGCGCGATCGGCTGTTAACCGAAAGGTTGGAAGTTTCGAGCCCTCCCGGGAGTGGTGTGTTGCTTTTTTCTTTGCGGTAATAGCTTTGAAGATATGTTCTGATGGTGGTGAGAGTGGAGCAGGACTGTCTTCGTGGCGCAATTGGCTAGCGCGATCGGCTGTTAACCGAAAGGTTGGAGGTTCGAGCCCAACCGGTGGTGGTGCGGCGCTTTTTTTTCTTTGGGGTGATAGCTCTGAAGAAATGTTCTGACGGTGGTGAGAGTGGAGCACGACTGTCTCCGTGGGGCAATTGGCTAGCGCGATCGGCTGTTAACCGAAAGGTTGGAGGTTCGAGCCCACCCGGTGGTGGTGCGGCGCTTTTTTTTTCTTTGGGGTGATAGCTCTGAAGAAATGGTCTGACGGTGGTGAGAGTGGAGCAGGACGGTCCCCTGTGGCGCATTGCGCTAGCGCGATCGGCTGTTAACGAAATGTTGGGAGTTCGAGCCCTCCCGGTGTGGTGTGTTGCTTTTTTTTTCTTTGCGCGTGATAGCTATTGAAGATAAGTTCTGATGGTGGTGAGAGTGGAGCAGACTGTCTCCGTGGCGCAATTGGCTAGCGCGATCGGCTGTTAACCGAAAGTTGGAGGTTCGAGCCCACCCGGTGGTGGTGCGGCGCTTTTGTCTTGGGCTGATAGCTTTGAAGATATGTTGTGATGGTGGCTGAGAGTGGAGCAAGACTGTCTCCGTGGCGCAATGGCTAGCGCGATCGGCTGTTAACCGAAAGGCTTGAGGTTTCGAGCCCTCCGGAGTGGTGTGTTGCTTTTTTTTCTTTGCGGATAGACTTTGAAGATATGTTCTGATGGTGGTGAGAGTGAGCAGGACTGTCTCCGTGGCGCAATGGGCTAGTGCGATCGGCTGATTAACCGAAAGGTTGGAGGTTCGAGCCCAACCGTGGTGGTGCGGCGCTTTTTTTTTCTTTGGGCTGATAGCTCTGAAGAATATGTTCTGATGGTGGTGAGAGTGGAGCAGGACTGTCTCCGTGGCGCAATTGGCTAGCGCGATCGGCTGTTAACCGAAAAGTTGGAGGTTCGAGCCCTCCCGGGTGGGGTGTGTTGCTTTTTTCTTTGCGCTGATAGCTTTGAAGATATGTTCTGATGGTGGTGAGAGTGGAGCACGATTGTCTCCGTGGCGCAATTGGCTAGCGCGATCTGCTGTTAACCGAAAGGTTGGAGGTTCGAGCCCACCCGGTGGTGGTGCGGCGCTTTTTTTTTCTTTGGGCTGATAGCTTTGAAGATATGTTCTGATGGTGGTGAGAGTGGAGCAAGCCTGTCTCCGTGGCGCAATGGGCTAGCGCGATCGGCTGTTGACCGAAAGGTTGGAGTTTCGAGCCCTCCCGGGAGTGGTGTGTGCTTTTTTCTTTGCGCTGATAGCTTTGAAGATATGTTCTGATGGTGGTGAGAGTGGAGCAAGACTGTCTCCGTGGCGCAATGGGCTAGCGCGATCGGCTGTTAACCGAAAGGTTGGAGGTTCGAGCCCACCCGTTGGTGGTGCAGCGCTTTTTTTTCTTTGCGCTGATAGCTTTGAAGATATGTTCTGATGATGGTGAGAGTGGAGCAAGACTGCCTCCGTGGCGCAATGGGCTAGCGCGATCGGCTGTTAACCGAAAGGTTGGAGTTTCGAGCCCTCGCGGGAGTAGTGTGTTGCTTTTTTCTTTGCGGTAATAGCTTTGAAGATATGTTCTGATGGTGGTGAGAGTGGAGCAGGACTGTCTTCGTGGCGCAATTGGCTAGCGCGATCGGCTGTTAACCGAAAGGTTGGAGGTTCGAGCCCAACCGGTGGTGGTGCGGCGCTTTTTTTTTCTTTGGGGTGATAGCTCTGAAGAAATGTTCTGACGGTGGTGAGAGTGGAGCACGACTGTCTCCGTGGGGCAATTGGCTAGCGCGATCGGCTGTTAACCGAAAGGTTGGAGGTTCGAGCCCACCCGGTGGTGGTGCGGCGCTTTTTTTTCTTTGGGCTGATAGCTCTGAAGAAATGTTCTGACGGTGGTCAGAGTGGAGCAGGACTGTCCCCGTGGCGCCATTGGCTAGCGCGATCGGCTGTTAACCGAAAAGTTAAAGGTTCGAGCCTTCCCGAGTGGGGTGTATTGCTTTTTTCTTTGCGCTGATAGCTTTGAAGATATGTTCTGATGGTGGTGAGCGTGGAGCACTATTGGCTCTGTGGCGCAATTGGCTAGCGCGATCGGCCGTTAACCGAAAGGTTGGAGGTTCAAGCCCACCCGGTGGTAGTGCAGCGCTTCTTTTTCTTTGCGCTCATAGCTTTGAAGATATGTTCTGATGATGGTGAGAGTGGAGCAAGACTGCCTCCGTGGCGCAATGGGCTAGCGCGATCGGCTGTTAACCGAAAGGTTAAAGTTTTGAGCCCTCCCGGGAGTGGTGTGTTGCTTTTTTCTTTGCGGTAATAGCTTTGAAGATATGTTCTGATGGTGGTGAGAGTGGAGCAGGACTGTCTTCGTGGCGCAATTGGCTAGCGCGATCGGCTGTTAACCGAAAGGTTGGAGGTTCGAGCCCAACCGGTGGTGGTGCGGCGCTTTTTTTTTCTTTGGGGTGATAGCTCTGAAGAAATGTTCTGACGGTGGTGAGAGTGGAGCACGACTGTCTCCGTGGGGCAATTGGCTAGCGCGATCGTCTGTTAACCGAAAGGTTGGAGGTTCGAGCCCACCCGGTGGTGGTGCGGCGCTTTTTTTTTCTTTGGGGTGATAGCTCTGAAGAAATGGTCTGACGGTGGTGAGAGTGGAGCAGGACTGTCCGCGTGGCGCAATTGGCTAGCGCGATCGGCTGTTAACCGAAAAGTTGGAGGTTCGAGCCCTCCCGGGTGGGTGTGTTGCTTTTTTTTGCGCTGATAGCTTTGAAGATATGTTCTGATGGTGGTGAGAGTGGAGCACGATTGTCTCCGTGGCGCAATTGGCTAGCGCGATCTGCTGTTAACCGAAAGGTTGTAGGTTCGAGCCCACCCGGTGGTGGTGCGGCGCTTTTTTTTCTTTGAGCTTATAGCTTTGAAGACATGTTCTGATGGTGGTGAGAGTGGAGCAAGCCTGTCTCCGTGGCGCAATGAGCTAGCGCGATCGGCTGTTGACCGAAAGGTTGGAGTTTCTAGCCCTCTCGGGAGTGGTGTGTGGCTTTTTTCTTTGCGCTGATAGCTTTGAAGATATGTTCTGATGGTGGTGAGAGTGGAGCAAGACTGTCTCCGTGGCGCAATGGGCTAGCGCGATCGGCTGTTAACCGAAAGGTTGGAGGTTCGAGCCCACCCGTCGGTGGTGCAGCGCTTTTTTTTCTTTGCGCTGATAGCTTTGAAGATATGTTCTGATGATGGTGAGAGTGGAGCAAGACTGCCTCCGTGGCGCAATGGGCTAGCGCGATCGGCTGTTAACCGAAAGGTTGGAGTTTCGAGCCCTCGCGGGAGTAGTGTGTTGCTTTTTTCTTTGCGGTAATAGCTTTGAAGATATGTTCTGATGGTGGTGAGAGTGGAGCAGGACTGTCTTCGTGGCGCAATTGGCTAGCGCGATCGGCTGTTAACCGAAAGGTTGGAGGTTCGAGCCCAACCGGTGGTGGTGCGGCGCTTTTTTTTTCTTTGGGGTGATAGCTCTGAAGAAATGTTCTGACGGTGGTGAGAGTGGAGCACGACTGTCTCCGTGGGGCAATTGGCTAGCGCGATCGGCTGTTAACCGAAAGGTTGGAGGTTCGAGCCCACCCGGTGGTGGTGCGGCGCTTTTTTTTTCTTTGGGCTGATAGCTCTGAAGAAATGTTCTGACGGTGGTCAGAGTGGAGCAGGACTGTCCCCGTGGCGCCATTGGCTAGCGCGATCGGCTGTTAACCGAAAAGTTGAAGGTTCGAGCCTTCCCGGGTGGGGTGTGTTGCTTTTTTCTTTGCGCTGATAGCTTTGAAGATATGTTCTGATGGTGGTGAGCGTGGAGCACTATTGTCTCCGTGGCGCAATTGGCTAGCGCGATCGGCTGTTAACCGAAAGGTTGGAGGTTCGAGCCCACCCGGTGGTGGTGCGCGCTTCTTTTTCTTTGCGCTCATAGCTTTGAAGATATGTTCTGATGATGGTGAGAGTGGAGCAAGACTGCCTCCGTGGCGCAATGGGCTAGCGCGATCGGCTGTTAACCGAAAGGTTAAAGTTTTGAGCCCTCCCGGGAGTGGTGTGTTGCTTTTTTCTTTGCGGTAATAGCTTTGAAGATATGTTCTGATGGTGGTGAGAGTGGAGCAGGACTGTCTTCGTGGCGCAATTGGCTAGCGCGATCGGCTGTTAACCGAAAGGTTGGAGGTTCGAGCCCAACCGGTGGTGGTGCGGCGCTTTTTTTTTCTTTGGGGTGATAGCTCTGAAGAAATGTTCTGACGGTGGTGAGAGTGGAGCACGACTGTCTCCGTGGGGCAATTGGCTAGCGCGATCGGCTGTTAACCGAAAGGTTGGAGGTTCGAGCCCACCCGGTGGTGGTGCGGCGCTTTTTTTTTCTTTGGGCTGATAGCTCTGAAGAAATGTTCTGACGGTGGTGAGAGTGGAGCAGGACTGTCTCCGTGGCGCAATTGGCTAGCGCGATCGGCTGTTACCGAAAGTTGGAGGTTTCGAGCCCTCCCGGGAGTGGTGTGTTGCTTTTTTCTTTGCGCTGATAGCTTTGAAGATATGTTCTGATGGTGGTGAGAGTGGAGCACGACTGTCTCCGTGGCGCAATGGCTAGCGCGATCGGCTGTTAACCGAAAGGTTGGAGGTTCGAGCCCACCCGGTGGTGGTGCAGCGCTTTTTTTTCTTTGCGCTGATAGCTTTGAAGATATGTTCTGATGATGGTGAGAGTGGAGCAAGACTGCCTCCGTGGCGCAATGGGCTAGCGCGATCGGCTGTTAACCGAAAGGTTGGAGTTTCGAGCCCTCCCGGGAGTGGTGTGTTGCTTTTTCTTTGCGGTATAGCTTTGAAGATATGTTCTGATGGTGGTGAGAGTGGAGCAGGACTGTCTTCGTGGCGCAATTGGCTAGCGCGATCGGCTGTTAACCGAAAGGTTGGAGGTTCGAGCCAACCGGTGGTGGTGCGGCGCTTTTTTTCTTTGGGGTGATAGCTTGAAGAAATGTTCTGACGGTGGTGAGAGTGGAGCACGACTGTCTCCGTGGGGCAATTGGCTAGCGCGATCGGCTGTTAACCGAAAGGTTGGAGGTCGAGCCCACCCGAGTGGTGGTGCGGCGCTTTTTTTTTCTTTGGGCTGCTAGCTTCTGAAGAAAGTTCTGACGGCTGGTTCAGAGTGCGAGCAGGACTGTACCCGTGGCGCCATTGGCTATCGCGATCGGTGCGGTGGCGACAGAGCAAGAGAAAACGAGGGCAATGGGAGAAAGACTGAAGTCCGCCGAGGAAACGCTAGCGAAGCTGAACAAAGAAGCGACCTACCGAGAGAACAGTAGGGAACCGGCAACCAGAACGGTGGAGAAGGAAGAGCAAGCACGTTTAGAAAAAACAGGTTTAGCCGGTTCAACTGTCGCAAGGCCCAGCTTCAGCGATGTAGTGGTGGGGCAGGGAGGGAACAAAGCAGCCGGCGTCACAGGTGCAAGTAGCCCCCAGGTGCAGAACGCTCCAGCTGAAAAGTCACAGCGTGTGATAATAGCCGGGGACTCGAATTTAAATCGATGCACAGAAGCCATCAAAGAGAGGGTAAGAGGTGACAAGAGGGTTGCGGTAGGGGCGTTCCCAGGACGCAAGCTGGAAGCAGTCATCAGGCAAGCGAGCGCAAAGCTCAAAACGACGGCTGATAGACGAAACCTCGTGATAATTTCAGGCGGTTTAAACGATGTCCTCAATGAAGATGCAGAAGGACTAGCAGCCACACTGGCGAAAAGCGTCGATGACATGCGCGCCACTTCTCCTAAGGTACAGGTAGTTATATGCACGATACCGGAGGTACCGGTGCGTGATAGCAACCTGCAAAGAGCGGTGGTCAACGCAAACCAAGAGATATGGCGGATGAGTCGAGAGAAAGGCTTTGAGGTGGTGGAAATAAACAGAGAGGTGCATAGGTGGGGGGGTTTTCAACGAGACAGAATTCACTTCGATGGGCGGCTAGGTCATGAGGTGGGTTGGCGACTTGCAGGACGCGCAGTAGCTTTTTTGGGGGGCAAGCGAGCCCTTCGGGGTGCAGGATAGCTAGTAACGAGGAAAACAACCAGGGAGACTTTTCGACAGGTGGTATGGACAGATACGATTCCAAAGTGGCACCAATATCTAAGATAGGTAGAGTCCGGGGCATAAATAGACGTAGCCACGAGCGCCGAGCCAATTCAGACATAGGGTATATTAACATGCAGGGTGGTAGGAACAGGCTGAAGTGGGAAGAGATAGAAGAACAGCTAAGTGAAGAGAGGCCGATGGTATACGGTTTGTAGAAACACATCTCAGGGACATGGAACAACCTCCGAACAATCCGGACTACGCGTGGGAATATTGTAATAGAACAGAAGGCAGCAGAACGGGGCGTGGTATTGGGGCATTCATTCATAAAAGTACAGACTGGCAAAGGGTCAAGCAGGAGTGCAAGGAACATTTATGGCTAAAAGGGAAAGTGGCAGGTCAAATGACACTCCTTGGTTTCGTGTACTTGTGGACGGAAGCAAAGGCCAGAGAGGAAAACCAGGCAATGGTAGAGTGTATATCAAAGGACATTCAGGAGTTAGGAAGAGAGTGCGAGATAATTATACTAGGAGACATGAATGCGCACATAGAAGATATAGATGGGTATACCGACCCGACAGGCAAAATGATCATGGATATGTGTGAAAGGCTTGATTTGATCATTTGCAGTTAACCGAAAAGTTGAAGGTTCGAGCATTCCCGGCTGGGGTGTGTTGCTTTTTTCTTTGCGCGATAGCTTTGAAGAATTGTTCTGATGGTGGTGAGGTGAGCGTGGAGCACTATTGTCTCGGTGGCGCAATTGGCTAGCGCGATCGGCCATTAACCGAAAGGTTGGAGTTTCAAGCCCACCCGGTGGTAGTGCAGCGCTTCTTTTTCTTTGCGCTCATAGCTTTGAAGATATATTCTGATGATGGTGAGAGTGGAGCAAGACTGCCTCCATGGCGCAATGGGCTAGCGCGATCGGCTGTTAACCAAAAGGTTGAAGTTTTGAGCCCTCCCGGGAGTGGTGTGTTGCTTTTTTTGCGGTAATAGCTTTGAAGATATGTTCTGATGGTGGTGAGAGTGGAGCAGGACTGTCTTCGTGGCGCAATTGGCTAGCGTGATCGGCTGTTAACCGGAATGTTGGAGGTTCGAGCCCACGCGTTGGTGGTGCGGCGCTTTTTTTTCTTTGGGCTGATAGCTTTCAAGATATGTTCTAATGGTGGTAAGAGTGGAGCAGGACATTCTCCGTGGGGCAATTGGCTAGCGCGATCGGCTGTTAACCGAAAGGTTGGAGGTTCGAGCCCACCCGGTGGTGGTGCGGCGCTTTTTTTTTCTTTGGGGTGATAGCTCTGAAGAATGGTCTGACGGTGGTGAGAGTGGAGCAGGACTGTCCCCGTGGCGCAATTGGCTAGCGCGATCGGCTGTTAACCGAAAGGTTGGAGGTTCGAGCCCTCCCGGGTGGGGTGTGTTGCTTTTTTCTTTGCGCTGATGGCTTTGAAGATATGTTCTGATGGTGGTGAGAGTGGAGCACGATTGTCTCCGTGGCGCAATTGGCTAGCGCGATCTGCTGTTAACCGAAATGTTGGAGGTTCGAGCCCACTCGGTGGTGGTGCGTCGCTTTTTTTTCTTTGGGGTGATAGCTCATAAGAAATGTTCTGACGGTGGTGAGAGTGGAGCAGGACTGTCTCCGTGGCGCAATTGGCTAGCGTGATCGGCTGTTATCCGAAAAGTTGGTAGTTCGAGCCCACCCGGTGGTGGTGCGGCGCTTTTTTTTTGGGGCTGATAGCTTTGAAGATATGTTCTGATGGTGGTGAGAGTGGAGCTGTATCGTGCTGGGTCATGCTGACCATGACTCATGATGCGCACTCCGGTGCGCACCGACCGATTATGCCTAATATAAGCGGCGACAATAAACCCGGCAAGGCATTGCTGCATCCTGCTTCATCGGTGACCGTCTCAGTCTTTGATCAGCCTACCTGGGTCTGATACATGTTGTCAGAAGTGGGATCGACGGCGGATGCTACCACATCGCTTCGCCGGTGCCGACAATCATGGAACTACTGAAGCCACCGGACCGACTATGCCTTACAGGAAATGTTCAGAAGAACTGGCAGCTTTTTAAACAAAAGTTCGAATTGTTTCTACAAGCAACAGAGCCAGCTACACGACTGACAGAAGCTGCTAGAACAGCCAGGCTCCTGACTGCTGCTGGGGACGACGCTTTAGAAGTCTTCAATAACTTTACATTCGCAGAAGGCGAGAACAAGCAAGACTACCAGACTGTGGTAAAGAAATTTGAAGAGTACTGTGCAGAGCAGCAAAACGAAGTCTACGAAAGATATGTAGACACTTTGGCAGCAGCAGCGGATCTCCGCGCTGCTGACACTTTGGCAGCAGCAGCGGATCTGCGCACAGCCTACTGAACCATTGCATATTGTTTTTACAGCGCATGTCGTCGGTGCACTGCCCCGTGTCAAGGGAAATACGGTGGTCATCGTGGGAGTGACTGCTGACCTTTCAAATAGCCTCGACGCATCGCCCCGTATCATATCAGGGCACGGCTGTGATCATCGTGGTCGTGTTTTTGTTGTGCCCCGCTGTGAGCGCCACCTGGATAGCTGTTCAGCTCGGAGCATCTCCGGGTGTACTGAACCACACTTTGGCAGCAGCAGCGGATCTGCGCACAGCCTACTGAACCATTGCATATTGTTTTTACAGGTACTAAAGTTCTTCACTGCTGTTGCTGTGGGTTCTTGACGGAACGTCCTAGCTGCTTTGGAGGTTGACATCGCTTTTCATCGCTGCGTGTGCTTTTTTCAACGCGCAGCGCATGTCGTCGGTGCACTGCCCCGTGTCAAGGGAAATACGGTGGTCATCGTGGGAGTGACTGCTGACCTTTCAAATAGCCTCGACGCATCGCCCCGTATCATATCAGGGCACGGCTGTGATCATCGTGGTCGTGTTTTTGTTGTGCCCCGCTGTGAGCGCCACCTGGATAGCTGTTCAGCTCGGAGCATCTCCGGGTGTACTGAACCACACTTTGGCAGCAGCAGCGGATCTGCGCACAGCCTACTGAACCATTGCATATTGTTTTTACAGGTACTAAAGTTCTTCACTGCTGTTGCTGTGGGTTCTTGACGGAACGTCCCAGCTGCTTTGGAGGTTGACATCGCTTTTCATCGCTGCGTGTGCTTTTTTCAACGCGCAGCGCATGTCGTCGGTGCACTGCCCCGTGTCAAGGGAAATACGGTGGTCATCGTGGGAGTGACTGCTGACCTTTCAAATAGCCTCGACGCATCGCCCCGTATCATATCAGGGCACGGCTGTGATCATCGTGGTCGTGTTTTTGTTGTGCCCCGCTGTGAGCGCCACCTGGATAGCTGTTCAGCTCGGAGCATCTCCGGGTGTACTGAACCACACTTTGGCAGCAGCAGCGGATCTGCGCACAGCCTACTGAACCATTGCATATTGTTTTTACAGGTCAGTACTATCGTTGTTTCTTTCCTTAGTGTTCTGTTGCTTTCTGCTGCTGCTGCTGCTGCTGCCATAGTGTTTTTAGTGTTTTTTGATGTCGCCAGCCGAAATGGAAAAACATTTTAAAGAGTTGAAACAAGAGTTTCGCGAAATGCGGACTGCCCTGGAGAGAGAGCTGCGTAAGGAAATACGTGATGTGAAAACAAGTCTAGACTTTTTTAATAAGCAGTTTGAAGAAATTTCGGCTCTGTGCTCGCGGCTTGAAAAAGAAAACGGTGAGCTAAAGGCTCAAAATGATGTTCTGAAGACTGATTGCAGTCAGCTGAAGCAGGTCGTTCTCAACAATGAACGTAGGACTACCGCCCTAGAACAGTACTCGCGAAACCGAAATATTGAAGTGAAAAATGTTCCTTTCGTGGAGGGTGAACGGTTGACCAGGGTCGTTCAGAAGATTGGTGAAGCTGTCGGCGAATCAGTGAAAGAAGATGACATAGAAATTTGCCATCGCGTGACTGCTAAGGATGCATCTTGCCCTCATATTGTTGTGCAGTTCAACAACCGGTCTAAGCGAGACGCAGTTCTGGAAAAGGCGAAAAAGTTGCGCTTAACGACAGCTGATATTGGTTTCCCAGGAAAGACATTTGTCTACGTCAATGAACACCTATGCTCACAGTTAAAAAAACTACTGGGACAAACTGTAGCGCGCAAGAAGGAAGCCGAATGGCGATTTGCCTGGACGAAAGGCGGCAAAATTTTTGCGCGAAAGGATGAGAAGTCGAGGGTGCTTCAGATAACTACTGAGAGCGATCTCGAAAAGATTGTTTAAATTTGTTGAGCTTCATCCTTTAGCAAAAAAAGCTAGAAGAAAAACAGGGCAAAAAGAAAATGGCTGCAGACTGCTTAACGCCACACCAGTTGAGCCTATTGGTATCTGGTAGAAAACACCACATTTCCTACCTTCATATAAATGCGCAATCAGCCAGAAACAAGGCAGATGAGATAGCAATACTGCTTGAATCGTTTGAGTTCTCCTTTGACGTCATCATGGTTACTGAAACCTGGTATCGCCATGAATCCGACGTTCTTCGTATACCTAGCTATGCCACGTATTTCTTGAACCGCAGTGATAAATTAGGTGGTGGTGTTATGCTCCTGGTCAAAGACGTGTTTGAGTGTGAAATACTCGAGGCTTTTTCTGTGGTTACTGACGATTACGAGATTATGACTGTAAAATGTTCTTCGGGTATTTTTTCTGTGGTATACCGCCCCCCCAAATGTAACATGTGCAACTTTTTTACGTTTTTAGACACTTTCCTGTCGTGGGTCAATGAAAATGGTTACAATCTTACTATCGAGGGTGACCTAAACATTGATATGCTAACTTCCAGCCCCCAACGTCTTGAACTTTGCAATATCATGGAATCAAACGCATTTAAAAATGTTATAAAACACCCCACTCGATTTCATGCCCAATCCTGAACACTTATCGACGTCATTATAACAAATAGCACAAGTGCACCTCTTTGCTCGGGTGTCCTTAAGACACATATTAGCGACCATTTGCCTGTTTACTCAATTTTAAGTCAAAAGAAGCTTCAACTTAGGGATGCAAAGCCACCGCCTACCCCATTCCGGTACATATGTCCTAGCACAATTGATATGTTCGCTGCATATATATCCAAGATAAAATGGGACGCTGTTTTCCGTGAAACTGATGCAGACACAGCGTATAATGTTTTCATCGAACGTTTTAGTGAAGCCTACAACAAGTGCTTTCCGCTCAAAGCAAAACGCAGACCACGCAAGGCAAGAAAGCCTTGGATTACTTCGGAATGCCTTCAAGCTATAAAAGTAAAAAATGCACTTTACCAGAAATTTCTAATATCTAGAGACAAAGAAGACTTGAAGACATTTAGAAAACATAGAAATACTACAAACTCCTTATTAAGGAAAAGCAAACTTGAATATTTTAGCAACCTTTTCAGCCCTGAAAAAACCAAAACGTCCGAAGCCATCTGGAAAAAGTTAAACATGTTGCTCCACCCACACTCGGATGATAGCACATACCCGACTAAACTCATTGTAGACAACCGCGTTCTAACTGGTGATGACCTTGCTGAAGCTTTCAATAAATTCTTTACCTCTATTGGAGAGAGCTCACACGACAATAATTTTGCGCGATTCATGGGTTCGCAAGTAGGCGAAAGTGCATTTCTATTTCCAGTGACTACACAGGAGGTTACGGCAGATTTCATGTCACTAAAGAATAGCAGGTGTTGTGACGTAGACGGCCTGGAAATCCGTCCAGTTAAGCATGTTATTCATGTCATATCTCCTATTTTAGAATACATCATTAACTTAATCTTCTCATTGGGCACGTTTCCTAGTCGTCTTCAGATAGCCAAAGTTTCTATTATTTTCAAAGGTGGTGACAAAAATAGCATGACCAATTACAGACCAATTTCTATTTTACCTGTATTTTCTAAAGTAATTGAAAAGTTGTTACATAAACGAATAGTGTCATTCTTAACCAAGCACCACATTATGACGCCTTTTCAATTTGGTTTCACAAAGCAGCGCTCAACAGAAACTGCCCTACTAATGCAAAAAGAAATCATACTCGATGCATTTGAAAAGGAAATATATACACTTGGAATTTTTGTAGATTTCTCAAAAGCATTTGACAGAATCAACCACATTACATTAATTAAAAAACTAGAACACTACGGTTTCGGGGGAACTTTATAAGTGTCATAAAAACCTATTTGAAATACCGACAGCAAAAAGTAGATATAAATGGCTACGCATCTAGTTTTAAAAAACTGTCACATGGCGTGCCCCAAGGAAGTATTCTGGGTCCCCTGCTTTTTAATCTGTATGTGAACGACTTGACAAACATCGATAACAATACAACATTTATTATTTATGCAGATGATACCAGCTTATTTTTTAAAGACTGCGATTTGCATAAACTAGTTGACAAAGCAAATAGTGTCTTGAAACTGCTGCACATTTGGAGCATAAGAAATTCGCTAATTATAAACACCTCAAAAACAAAATCTGTGCTCTTTCGTCCAATAAATAAGCCCGTAAACTGCGATTTATCATTAGTGATTGGCTCAGAATCTATAAGGATTGAACCGATAGTGAAAACTCTGGGAGTTTTTTTCCACGAAAACATGCTATGGAAGGATCAGCTGAGTTTGTCCATGCTAAACTTTCTCGTACTGTAGGTATCTTATCGCGCTTACGTTTTCTCTTGCCACAAAAAATTAAACTCTTACTATATAATTCGCTATTTTTATCTACATTAAGATATTGCTATCTAGTATGGGGCACCACATCGGAAAAGAACTTAGGCCGAATATATAGATTACAGAAAAAGGCTGTGCGCATAATTACAGGTGTTCCTCGCGATGAACATTCCAAACCCATTTTCGAAGCCCTTAATTTACAACCAATGCCTGAGATATACAATACAATTTTAATGAAGCGATATCGTACTTCCTTAAAGAATCACGACTCTTTTCTTACTGATTTAGCGCGTTTGACACCCTATACCTGCCCCTATAGCACACGAGCTACCGATGACTGGAAAATTCCTTACACACGTACTAACTATGGTCGCCAGATGATGAGCTACTTACTGCCACTAACCTTAAACAGTTTCTTACAATAAACCATTTATACTGCTCCGTTCTGTAAATGTTTTTCAACGTGTTAATAAAATGCAAATCGGCATGACCTTGAAGTACATGTTTTGATATTGTATAATGAAGCGGTATGAGCCTTTGGACAGAAGATGAAGAAGCGCGAGGGCCAGATTAAGATGGACGCCAGTTCCATACTGAAGCTTTAATGCTGTTCCGTTATTTAAGTAGGAACATTACATTATTTTGGCGCAGCCGGCCATCGAAGCCATCATGTGGGTGACGTTCTTCATAGACGAGACCTCCGAGGAGATCATCTTTTCGAAGTACCAAGTTCAAGACGAAGCAGCGGTAGACCTACCTCGTGAGCTCAGCTCGGAAGAACTCGTAAACCTGGTTGTGGAAAAGGCAGCCGTAGACACTACTGAACTACGACGGAAAGGTGCTGTGAAAGTGAACTTGCGTGTGGCGACCTTCAACGACCTAGTTCTTGAACCAGCGCGTCGAAAACACTCAGGATCACGATCTTCGACGGAAGAGGTGAGCCTCGTTTTGAAAGCTTTTCAGCTGCAACAGGAACAGATGCTTCAACAAAACCAAATAATGACATCTCTTATAAGCTCTCTGAATGCTGAGAGACCGACACCTAATTTCGTAGAACCTGATGCTTTCGACGGTGTGTCTTCAAATCCAGAAAGTTGGCTTGATTTCTACGAATATGCCGCTGGAAAAAACAAGTGGCTCTCTGATGAGGCTAAAATCACCAACATGCGCGTTTACTTGAGAGGTGTTGCGCGAAAGTGGTATGAAACATGCATTCTGGAAGACAGTGACGACTCTTGGAGCCAGTGGAGGAAAAAGTTTTTGACTGCATTCCGAAGCAATCCAGTAGAAAGATGGAACACGGCGCTTAATTTCAAGTCTGAGCAAAGCTGCCTTGTCGAGTACTTCTTGAGAAACGCCGTCTTTTAAAGCTGGCGGAGCCTTTGCTTCCATCTACGGCCGTAGTTGCCTTAATAATGCATGGATTGCACACTAACGTGTTGAAGCAAGTGCAAATACTGTCACCAAAGACTCTAGATGACCTCCTCGCGTGTCTTCAGAACATACCATCAGCTTCGGAAACAAGCATAACCGCCGAGTCAAGCAGCTGTTTCAGTCGGAGGTAAATCGGACTGGTCAAGCCACCAGAAGCGCATCACGCATCCAGGCGGGCTTCCAGCAGCTGTGACCGGCACCCGGCCCCTTCCGAAGATAACCGCCAACTTGGCAATGGGCGAAGAGAGTCGTTTCAGTGGCAGGAAGAAGCCTATCGTCGCCGAGAGGATCCTGGGAACGGTGAAGTGGTTTAATGTCAAGAACGGCTATGGCTTCATCAACCGCAACGACACTCACGAGGACATCTTCGTCCACCAGACGGCCATCACGCGCAACAACCCACAGAAGTTGCTGCGCAGCGTTGGCGAAGGTGAGACCGTCGAGTTTGACGTCGTGGTCGGCGATAAGGGCTGCGAGGCAGCCAATGTGACCGGACCCGATGGTGAGCCTGTTCAGGGTAGCCCGTACGCGGCCGACAGGCGCCCGTTCCGACCCCGCTGGATTCCACGTCGCAATCAACGAAGGCGCGGGCCGGCGTCAAGGCGTGGCCGAGGGGAAGATCGAAGGGAGGAAGCAGGAAACCGAGACTCATCGCGGTCACTGCCACCGCACCAGGACCAGAGCGACCCGGCTCCTAGACGGTGGATCATGGACGGCGTGGGGAGGCCCTACCCTTGGCGATACAACCAGCGTTTCAGAGGAGTGCCACGAGCACCTCCGCGAGCCCCACCACCGCCACCGCTTCCACCGCAGCGTTTCATTGTCGATGAGCCACGGCCAGCGTACGCCGAAGAGGAGGTTTTCAACGAACCCCCACCCCGGCGCCCTCCACGGCGGTTCCGTGGCCGCTACTTTCGTCGGCGACGTGGCCGCTCGCGAAGCAACATGGAAGCAGTAGGACAAAACGGCTCTGGTGGTGGCCGTTTTCAGAGCAACCTGGAAATGACAGGACGGAACAGCTCCGGAAGAAATCTCGAAGAAGGAGTACGGGGAGGTAACGGCGGAAGTGGCAACAGGAGCCAGGAGGACTTCCAGGACAGAGGGAGTGCCCCTTCGTGGCAACGACCTCCTCCGATGTACCGACACCCAAGGTCCCACCGACGCAGAACGAAGTCACCATCCAAGAAGGCCGGGGCCCGTAATCGACGCGAGAACGAGGCGAGCAGCGGCGGAGACTCATGGAGAGCGTGCAAAGCACTGAGAAGGAGCCTATTTCACCAGAAGAACCAGGACACTCGGCACCGACGGCTCCACCGCCGTCATCACCACCACCCGCCACCACACGACGGCTTTTGGCGTACCTACAACAAGTTGGTCAAGAGGTTTACGTGGCCTCACATGAAGAAAGACGTTAGTCAGTACGTTCGTTCATGCCATGTGTGTCAAGTACACAAAGTCAAGTATAAACAGCCTACGGACACCATGATACTACCTTGCCACGCGAACGTGCCTTTTGAAGTAGTTCACCTGGATTTCGCCGAACTTAACAAGAAACGGGAAGGAGTCAGAAAAACGCAAGCTTTTCTGCTGGCCATAGATGAATGCACCAGGATGGTCGCGGCACGAGCAGGAAAAGAAGATGCAAATAGTGTCATAACCCTTCCCGCTTTCTTTCCACAGTACGCTTCTACAGGAGAGACCCCTATTCTGCAGGCAGACCGTGAGTTGGGACTCTTGGAAAACCTCAAGATTGTCGAGGAGAGGCAACAAAAATCACAGGAGGAGAGTACCGAAAACGAATGAAAAGAATTTCGACAAGAGGCATCGAGCAGACATGCCAGACATTCAAGTCACCGACCTCGTACTAGTGAGAAAAGGAATAAGAGATTCCAGTGCCAAATTTTATGGGCCTTACTCTGTGACCAAGACAGCCACCCAGAACGGAATTTTGAAGACTGTCTGGTACACTGGTGAACGTGGATCTGTTGAATGTGCTTCAATTGGGAATGTCTTCAAGTATTACCCCAGGAGGGGTAATTAAAAGAAAGCGGGAAGGGTGAAGCGGTATGAGCCTTTGGACAGAAGATGAAGAAGCGCGAGGGCCGGGGCAGGAAGGAGAGGAGGATGAAGTGAAAAGAATAAAGCAGATTAAGATGGACGCCAGTTCCATACTGAAGCTTTAATGCTGTTCCGTTATTTTAAGTAGGAACATTACATATAATAACTGATGATCTCATGCTGCTGTTGCTGTTGCTATGTTGTCAAATGGTGCGAAAGCCTTCGTCAAGCCTTAATGGCTTTTGCTTTCGCCCCACAGCATCACTGTTGTGACTTTT